>CM044356.1:3490577-3495577 GCA_024294585.1 Vipera latastei
TATAAAATTCAGAATTATGCATGCTGCTGTGTCTCTAGGGCTGATCAAAGCCAGAGGAAATTCAGCACAAGGCCTTTAAACCTCAGGCGGGGATCTGCCTGTGTGGGAGGAAAGGAAAATGAGTATTATGGTGGTGGAGAAGACCTTATGTAAGGGAGCAGTTACGAAACCGTTCCCAAAGGTCATTTGCTGAAGATGTGTCTGCAGTAGGAGATAGTTTACATACACCACATCTGGGCTCTGATCCAAAGTGACACCAGACACCCTTCTCCATTCTTGGCACTCTGCACATTTATTATTTAATTTTAATCCAAAAGGAACATGAGGCAGTGAGCATGCCCAATACTCCTTCCTCCTCCTATTTTCCCCAGAACAACAACTCTGTGCGGTGGGTTGGGCTGAAAGAGAGACTGGCCCACAGTCCCTCAGGCAGCTTTCAGGCCCAAAGCGGCACTAGAACTCACCGTCTCCTGGTAATTGGCGTAAAGTCACCCAGCTGGCTTTCATGCCTAAGGTGGGACTAGAACTCACCGTCTCCTGGTGATTGGCCCAAAGTCACCCAGCCAGCTTTCATGCCTAAGGCGGGACTAGAACTCACCAACTCCTGGTGATTGGCCCAAAATCACCCAGCCAGCTTTCATGTGTATAGTAGAACTAGAACTCACCATCTCCTGGTGACTGCCCCAAAGTCACCCAGCCGGCTTTCATGCCTAAGGCAGGACTAGAACTCACCGTCTCCTGGTGATTGTCCCAAAGTCACCCAGCCGGCTTTCATGCCTAAGGCGACACTAGAACTCACCGTCTCCTGGTGATTGTCCCAAAGTTACCCAGCCGCCTTTCATGCCTAAGGTGGGGGCTAGAACTCACCGTCTCCTGGTGATTGGCCCAAAGTCACCTATCTGGAGCCCAATTACTTAATAATTTAGGCCCAGACCAAAAACCAGAACATCTGAAAGCAAGAGAGCCGAATCCAGGATAACCCCAGGATCACATCCCACTCAAGGCTTCCCTTCTGCATTGAAAATTTGGCAGGAGATGTGTGTATTTTATGTCCCTCTGATACGAAACTTGGTCAACTACCAAACAAACAAACTCTCTGTGTTGAAAGAAGCAACCAAGTGGTCATTTCAAGCTTTCCTACCCATGGACAGAACTATATCTGAAGTGGGCAGTTTCCTACAAAGTTCAGGGATGAACGGAACAGAATGGAATAGAATAAAATTAAGAATGGAATAGAAACAGAAAATGGAAACAGGAAGGGTAGCAGAGGAGAAGAGAAGGAGAGGAGAGGAGAGGAGAGGAGGGAGAAGAGAAGAGAGGAGGGGAGAAGGAGAGGAGGGGAGGGGAGGGAGGGGAGTGGAGTGGACAGGAGGGAGAGGAGAGGAGGGGAGGGAGTGGAGTGGTGGACAGGAGGGAGAGGAGAGGAGGGGAGGGGAGGGAGTGGAGTGGACAGGAGGGAGAGGAGAGGAGGGGAGGGGAGGGAGTGGAGTGGAGTGGGACAGGAGGGAGAGGAGAGGAGGGGAGGGGAGGGAGTGGAGTGGAGTGGACAGGAGGGAGAGGAGAGGAGGGGAGGGGAGGGAGTGGAGTGGACAGGAGGGAGAGGAGAGGAGGGGAGGGGAGGGAGTGGAGTGGAGTGGACAGGAGGGAGAGGAGAGGAGGGGAGGGGAGGGAGTGGAGTGGAGTGGACAGGAGGGAGAGGAGAGGAGGGGAGGGGAGGGAGTGGAGTGGAGTGGACAGGAGGGAGAGGAGAGGAGGGGAGGGGAGGGAGTGGAGTGGAGTGGACAGGAGGGAGAGGAGAGGAGGGGAGGGGAGGGAGTGGAGTGGACAGGAGGGAGAGGAGAGGAGGGGAGGGGAGGGAGTGGAGTGGAGTGGACAGGAGGGAGAGGAGAGGAGGGGAGGGGGAGGGAGTGGAGTGGAGTGGACAGGAGGGAGAGGAGAGGAGGGGAGGGAGGGAGTGGAGTGGAGTGGACAGGAGGGAGAGGAGAGGAGGGGAGGGGAGGGAGTGGAGTGGAGTGGACAGGAGGGAGAAGGAGAGGAGGGGGGAGGGGAGGGAGTGGAGTGGACAGGAGGGAGAGGAGAGGAGGGGAGGGGAGGGAGTGGAGTGGAGTGGACAGGAGGGAGAGGAGAGGAGGGGAGGGGAGGGAGTGGAGTGGAGTGGACAGGAGGGAGAGGAGAGGAGGGGAGGGGAGGGAGTGGAGTGGAGTGGACAGGAGGGAGAGGAGAGGAGGGGAGGGAGTGGAGTGGAGTGGAGTGGAGAGGAGGAGAGGAGGGGAGGGGAGGGAGTGGAGTGGAGTGGACAGGAGGGAGAGGAGAGGAGGGGGAGGGGAGGGAGTGGAGTGGAGTGGACAGGAGGGAGAGGAGAGGAGGGGAGGGGAGGGAGTGGAGTGGAGTGGACAGGAGGGAGAGGAGAGGAGGGGAGGGAGTGGAGTGGAGTGGACAGGAGGGAGGCGAGGAGGGGAGGGGAGGGAGTGGAGTGGAGTGTGGACAGGAGGGAGAGGAGAGGAGGGGAGGGGAGGGAGTGGAGTGGAGTGGACAGGAGGGAGAGGAGAGGAGGGGAGGGAGTGGAGTGGAGTGGACAGGAGGGAGAGGAGAGGAGGGGAGGGGAGGGAGTGGAGTGGACAGGAGGGAGAGGAGAGGAGGGGAGGGGAGGGAGTGGAGTGGAGTGGACAGGAGGGAGAGGAGAGGAGGGGAGGGGAGGGGAGTAGAGTGGAGTGGACAGGAGGGAGAGGAGAGGAGGGGAGGGAGTGGAGTGGAGTGGACAGGAGGGAGAGGAGAGGAGGGGGAGGGGAGGGAGTGGAGTGGAGTGGACAGGAGGGAGAGGAGAGGAGGGGGAGGGGAGGGAGTGGAGTGGACGTGGACAGGAGGGGAGAAGAAGAGGAGGGAGGGGAGGGAGTGGAGTGGAGTGGACAGGAGGGAGAGGAGAGGAGGGGAGGGGAGGGAGTGGAGTGGAGTGGACAGGAGGGAGAGGAGAGGAGGGGAGGGGAGGGAGTGGAGTAGACAGGAGGGAGAGGAGAGGAGGGGAGGGGAGGGCGTGGGAGTGGCAGTGGACCAGGAGGGAGAGGAGAGGAGGGGAGGGGAGGGAGTAGAGTGGAGTGGCCAGGAGGGAGAGGAGAGGAGAGGAGGGAGAAGAGAAGAGAGGAGGGGAGAAGGAGCGGAGGGGAGGGGGAGGGAGGGGAGTGGAGTGGACAGGAGGGAGAGGAGAGGAGGGGAGGGAGTGGAGTGGTGGACAGGAGGGGAGAGGAGAGGAGGGGAGGGGAGGGAGTGGAGTGGACAGGAGGGAGAGGAGGGGAGGGGAGGGGAGGGAGTGGAGTGGAGTGGACAGGAGGGAGAGGAGAGGAGGGGAGGGAGTGGAGTGGACGTGGACCGGAGGGAGAGGAGAGGAGGGGAGGGGAGGGAGTGGAGTGGAGTGGACAGGAGGGAGAGGAGAGGAGGGGGAGGGGAGGGAGGGGAGTGGAGTGGACAGGAGGGAGAGGAGAGGAGGGGAGGGGAGGGAGTAGAGTGGAGTGGACAGGAGGGAGAGGAGAGGAGGGGAGGGAGTGGAGTGGAGTGGACAGGAGGGAGAGGAGAGGAGGGGAGGGGAGGGAGTGGAGTGGACGTGGACAGGCGGGAGAGGAGAGGAGGGGAGGGGAGGGAGTGGAGTGGAGTGGACAGGAGGGAGAGGAGAGGAGGGGAGGGGAGGGAGTGGAGTGGAGTGGACAGGAGGCGCAGAAGAGAGGCGGGAGGGGAGGGAGTGGAGTGGAGTGGACAGGAGGGAGAGGAGGAGGGAGGGGAGGGGAGGGAGTGGAGTGGAGTGGACAGGAGGGAGAGGAGAGGAGGGGAGGGGAGGGAGTGGAGTAGCCAGGAGGGAGAGGCGAGGAGGGGAGGGGAGGGAGTGGAGTGGAGTGGACAGGAGGGAGAGGAGAGGAGGGGAGGGGAGGGAGTAGAGTGGAGTGGACAGGCGGGAACCGAGAGGAGCGAGGAGAAGCGAAGAGAGGAGGGCGAGACGGAGAGGAGGGGAGGGGCGGGAGGGGAGTGGAGTGGACAGGAGGGAGAGGAGCGGAGGGGAGGGAGTGGAGTGGTGGACAGGAGGGAGAGGAGAGGAGGGGAGGGGAGGGAGTGGAGTGGACCGGAGGAGAGGAGGGGAGGGGAGGGAGTGGAGTGGAGTGGACAGGCGGGAGAGGACGAGGAGGGGAGGGAGTGGAGTGGAGTGGACAGGAGGGAGAGGAGAGGAGGGGAGGGGAGGAGGGAGTGGAGAGGACAGGACGGGAGAGGAGAGGAGGGGAGGGGAGGGAGTGGAGTGGAGTGGACAGGAGGGAGAGGAGAGGAGGGGAGGGGAGGGGAGTAGAGTGGAGTGGACAGGAGGGAGAGGAGAGGAGGGGCGGAGGGCGAGGAGAGTGGCCAGGAGGGAGAG
The DNA here is from genome assembly GCA_024294585.1 of Vipera latastei. Classification (NCBI taxonomy): domain Eukaryota; kingdom Metazoa; phylum Chordata; class Lepidosauria; order Squamata; family Viperidae; genus Vipera; species Vipera latastei. Next base: position 3,494,968 of record CM044356.1, read on the forward strand.
GAGAGGCGGGGAGGGAGGGCGTGGAGTGGAGGCAGGAGCGGAGAGGAGGGCGGAGGGGAGGGAGTGGAGTGGAGTGGACAGGAGGGAGAGGAGAGGAGGGGGAGGGGAGGGAGTGGAGTGAGTGGACAGGAGGGAGAAGGAGGAGGGGAGGGGAGGGAGTGGCGTGGAGTGGACAGGAGGGAGAGGAGAGGAGGCGGGAGGGGAGGGAGTGGAGTGGAGTGGACAGGCGGGAGGAGGAGAGGGAGGGGAGGGCGGGAGGGAGTGGAGTGCGAGTGGACGAGGAGGGAGGAGGGGAGGGAGTGGAGTGGAGTGGAGTGGAGTGGACGAGGAGTGGAGAGGAGAGGAGGGGAGGGGAGGAGACGAGCGGCGAGTGTGGAAACTAACCTGGAAGTAGTGAGGAAATTTAAAAATAAAAATCTAATACTAATACTAATCTATAAAGTTGGAAGGGACCTTGGAGGTCATCTAGTCCAACCCCCTGCTCAGGCAGGAAACCCTACTATCTATCATGTCAATGATATTTATATTAATCATTTTATAATCAATTGCCTGAGTAGATGCTTTGAGTATATGAGGAAAAACTACAGGCCTCAAGTGGAGGAGGGGGAGA
>CM044356.1:3503077-3633983 GCA_024294585.1 Vipera latastei
TCCTCCTCCTCCTCCTCTCTTCAAACCTCCTTCCCTTCTAACACTGATGTTCCCTAGTTGGGTCATGAAACGTCTGCAAGAAAACCACCCAGCTCAGAGAGCACCAAGGACCCCACAGTCGTCTCCTCCTCCTCCTCCTCCTCCTCCTCCTCCTCCTCCTCCTCCTCCTCCTCCTCCTCCTCCTCTCCTCCTCCTCCTCCTCTCTTCAAACCTCCTTCCCTTCTAACACTGATGTTCCCTAGTTGGGTCATGAAACGTCTGCAAGAAAACCACCCAGCTCAGAGAGCACCAAGGACCCCACAGTGTTCCTCCTCCTCCTCCTCCTCCTCCTCTCCTCCTCCTCCTCCTCCTCCTCCTCCTCCTCCTATCCTCCTCCTCCCCCACTCCCCTTCTAACACTGATGATGTTCCCTAGTTGGGTCATAAAACATCTGCAAGAAAACCACCCAGCTCAGAGAGCACCAAGGACCCCACAGTGTTCCTCCTCCTCCTCCTCCTCCTCCTCCTCCTCCTCCTCCTCCTCCTCCTCCTCCTCCTCCTCCTCCTCCTCTCCTCCTCCTCCTCCTCCTCTCCTCCTCCTCCTCCTCCCTCCTCCCTCCTCTCTTCAAACCTCCTTCCCTTCTAACACTGATGTTCCCTAGTTGGGTCATGAAACGTCTGCAAGAAAACCACCCAGCTCAGAGAGCACCAAGGACCCCACAGTGTTCCTCCTCCTCCTCCTCCTCCTCCTCCTCCTCCTCCTCCTCCTCCTCCTCCTCCTCCTCCTCCTCCTCCTCCTCCTCCTCTCTTCAAACCTGCTTCCCTTCTAACACTGATGTTCCCTAGTTGGGTCATGAAACATCTGCAAGAAAACCACCCAGCTCAGAGAGCCCCAAGGACCCCACAGGTCTCTTCCTCCTCTTCCCTCGCTCCCTTCTAGCACTGATGACGTTCCCTAGCTGGATAATGAAACGTCTGCACCAAAACCACCCAGCTCAGTCAGCACCGCGGACCCACAAATGTTGTCATGTGAATCATTGCCCTTGCTAAATTAGTAACACGGTTGTTAAGTGAATCTGGCTTCTCTGTTGACTTTGCTTCTCAGGAGGGTTGGAAAAGGGGAATCGCATGACCCCACACATTGCAACCGTCATAAATATGAGTCAGTTGTCAAGCTGACTTTCGATCATGTGACCACGGGGAGGCTGTCACAGTCGTTAAGTGTGAAAAACAGCCATGTCATTTTTTTCCCAGTACCGTTGTAACTTTGAATGGTCACTAGATGAACTGTTGTAAGTTGAGGACTACTTCTTACTGGAAAAGTATTTTAAAGTTTTAATGCACATTATATGGGGTTGGGTTTTTAATATGGTTTTAACTATTGTATATATCGGGCATAAATTATTTAATTGTTTTTTAACTTTTGTACTTTGTTTTTTAATATTTCTTGCCCTGTACACCGCCCTGAGTCCTTCGGGAGAAGGGCGGTATAAAAATTTAATAAATAAATAAATAAATAAATAAATAAATATATTGGGGGGGGCGGTTAGGGCAGATCAAGCTTGTTTCCCCTCTCTTGAATTCAGCTCCCCTCCCCCCCATCATATTGATAGAATTCTGTAAGGGGCTGCATTCATGTCCTCAAGGGTTTTAATCAGAATTAATTGAAACTAAAGCAATTATTGGTTTTTATAGGTGGCTTTGAATGTATGAGCTGTATACTGCCACGGGCCCCTTGGTGTGTACTGGAGAGTAAATGCATTTTGTAAATGAACTAGTAGTTAATGAAAAGCCGGTAGTTGCATTGCTATTATAAAGCTGCTTGCCATGATGGCGTTTTGCATGCAAGAGACTTAAACTAAGAAAATTTAAAATATTTTCCAACAGCCCTGCCTCTCTTAGCTGTTATGGCTGTAGTTTTTCCTCACTACTGATCACAAGCTCGTTTTATTTTTGCAAAATCAAACACCGCCCCAAATCAAAACAGGGGAACAGGTAAGAGGCAGAACATCGTCTCCCTGTGGCACTACTCTTAAAAATTTACATTTCACGTCGTATATAGCATGCCTTATTTTAGTTGTGATGCTCCTGACCCGAATAAACGGACTTCTCTTAAAATCTGAACGCGTTAACTAAGAGCTCTCCTACTCTGTCCATTTCATCCATTCTTGCGTTCGAGAATTGGGCTTTGCGAAAAACCAAAATAAGATGAATTAAGGAAGGATGATGGGATTTGTTCGATTTTGTGGAAGGCTGTTTTAGGAAAAGACTTGAGAAATAAAAGAAAAATCCCTATTTTTAATGTGGTTTTTATATAGCGCTGAAACTCCCAGGCTAAAATCCGTATTTTGGGGGATGCTGATGAGCTTAATACAAGTCAAGTGGTCCTCAAATTACAACCCTTTGTTTAGTAACCGTTCAGAATTATGACAACACTGTAAAAAAATGACTCAATGTTGATTTAATAAAAATTTAATAAAATTAATTAATTTTCACACGACCACTGTGACATCCCGATGGTCACGTGACCGAAATCCAGTGCTTGGCAACTGGCATGTCCTTATGACAGTTGCAGTGTCCCACGGTCACGCGATCACGTTTGTAACCTTCCAACTTGGCTTCCGACAAGCAAAGTCAATGGGGGAGGCCAGTCTTGCTTAATGACCGCACAATCCGCTTAACAACCTCAGCGCTTTGCTTAACCACCGACTGGGGTAAAAAGCTCATAAAATGGGGCAAAACTCACTCAGCAACTGCCTTGCGTAGCAATGGGCTCAGTTGTGGTCATTAAATAGTCCTCAACTTACGGCCACAATTGAGCCCCTAATTTCTGTTGCTAAGTGGGACACTGCTTAGTTTTGCCCCCGTTTTATGACTTTCTTTGCCACAGTTGTTAAGTGAATCGCTGCAGTTCGTAAGCTGCTAACCAGAATCTGGCTTCCCCCTTGACTTTGCTTGCCAGAAGGTCGCAAAAGGGGGTGGCAGGACCCCAGGACACTGCGACCGTCATAAATATGAGTCCGTTGCCAAGTGGCTGAATTTTGATCCGGCGACCTTGGGGATCCTGCAACAGTTGCAAAGCGTGAAAAACAGTCACGCGTCCCATTTTTCAGTGCTGTTGCAGCTTTGGTCACTAAATGAACCGTTGTAAGTCGAGGACTGCACGCACTTGCAGTTTCTTTGCAATCCGAAGGGAGACGGTGCGGGACCATGCAAATGGAAGTAGCGACCGTATTTTCCGGCGTATAAGACGACTGGGCGTATAAGACGACTCCCCAACTTTTGAGATGATTTTCATGGGTTAAAAAGTCGTCTTATACGCCGGAAAATACGGTACTAGGCTGGATCCAGCTGGGAGGATCACTAGCAAGGCAGATTCAGTAGCTTTCCATTGGACTCAGTCTCTTGTGGGATCGCTTATGGTACATCGGTCCTCAGAAAAAACCCAAGCTTGCATCCTTTGACAATGGTGTGAGAAGAAGACCTCCTACAAAGCAAGGTGGCCGCGATGTCAATTAGGTTGGAAAGAATCTAACCTGTCCAGGGATGCTAAGGAGACTCAGGAGTCACAGGATGCAGAATTTGGTTGTTTACAACAGGCAAAATGCCACTAAAAGAGGGCCTGTTCGACCCGAGAACAGTGGTAAGAGGATGACAAAAGACAAAACGAATACAACAAACCCCACCATTATAAGTCATCCTTCTGGAGAGGCAGGAGTCTTACTCTCCCCATCCTGTGCCTGAACAAGCCTGGGGAACTTGATGCAAAAGTCAGGCCTAAGACCGACAGTCTGAAAATTTTGGGTCCAAGACAGGGGAAGGTCGGAGGAAAATAATAATAATAATAATTCTGGGAAAAGCCGCACCAGTTCCCAACGAAAGAACTGCTTTTTGACAAATCCGTTCCACGCACCTTTGAAACAGAACCAAGCAAGGTTATTCTAAAGTAGAGGAGAACGTCTACTGATGACCTTGAATGGAGAAAAGGGAGAAGAAGGCCAGACTTAATTTGGGTGGCTCGTCCTCACTTTACGAGACGGCAGCAACGACCCCCTCCCCCCAAATGCTTTTTCCAGCAACGTTTTCGGAGAAGCTTTGGCCTGCTTGGCCCTGCACTGTGGCCTGTTTACGAGCCAATTCCCTGAAGCCAAACCAAGATAGCTCAGGATCTTCTCACCCATCCGTCCACCTTTCTGACTAATAATATCTCTCTTTCTCCCCCCCCCCCCCCCCGCTGGAGGGAGATCCGGAGATCCGTGCACACTCCCCCCACCCACCAGAGCCAGTTTTTCTGCTTGCAAAAAATCCATTTGGAGGAAGGGGGAGATTTTTTGCAAAAGAAATCCTATGCTTCTCATGGATCACCTTTATAGGATTTTTTTTGTGTGTGTGGCAAAAGCCCGGCGGAAGAATGAGTCATGTCGACGCCCACCGGGCTGTGATCCGTGAAAGCCGAAAGCCCCCCACCCCACCCCATCGACCAAACCTGGCACACTTGCAGAAGTCCGAACTTCTCCAGCCACGCAATTTTAACCCCTTCTTCCCCCTCAGGACCACTGATCCTCTGAGTGGTGGTACCGGTGCTTTTTTTGTAAAAGAAAAAGGTGCCGGAACCCACACATGGCATACAACCCACCTTGCCTACACTACAAGGTTCTATCCAAAAAAAGGTGCCGGCACTCCGTTCTGAGCGTTCTATGAGCAAAAAAAGCCCTGGGTGGTACTTACTTGAGAGAGGCCAGCTGGAGAAGAGATGGCAGGGACGATGCCCTGAGAGAGATCTTGGCTTGGGGGACTTCTTAGAAAGCCAAGGAGGAGACGGTGGAAGAGAGAGGGAGGGTGCAATCCCACTGCAGTGCTCATAAGAGGCGGGCGATGCTTGCCGGCTCGGTCATCAGCGCCCTGTCGACAGCCAAGGGAGACAGAGAAAAGGCGGGGATGAGAGAGAGACACACACACACACACACACACACACGGATGCAGGTGATGGAGAGATGAAGGATGCTTTCCTGGATTTCTTTCCCAGCCCTTCAGGTGCCTCCTCCGCTCCACCTGCCTCCCCCATCACCAAAGAGCATCCTTAGTCAAAGGACCAAGTGTCTGCAGGTTTAAGGCATCCTCACCTCCTCTGTTGGCCCCTTCCATGGTGCTGAGCTTTTTTGGGGGGGCACTTGGAGGAGAGGCAGCTGGGCTGAGCTCTTCTGGCTGTCTGGGGCCCACAAGGGTGGGGAGGGGGGGAGGAGGAGGAGGAGGAGGGCGGCTTTGCCTAGGCAGCTGCGTACTTGGCTCCGTGACTCCTTCTTAAAGAGCCCATCGTCCACAAAGCCAGCTCAGCAAACAGGATCCCAGCCCCGCTCGGGGTTTCTCACCTCTGCTTTACCTTTAAATGGGTCCCGCTGCTCACGTCCGTCCTCACCCTTGCGTGGAGCAGCTCAGCAAGGGCGAAAGGGGTTTTGCATCAGATGTGGGGGGGTTTTGGGGGGGTTGTTGTTGTTTTTTTTTTTTGGTGGGAAAAAACTTCCGTTTCTGCAGGTCTGTGGCTAGAGGAGCAAACACGGGCCACTAGCCAAATAATAATAATAATAATAAAAAAATTTAAAAAATAAAATTGGGCTTCACGAATGGAATTATTTCATTACGGTTCCCACCCTTTTTTTTTCTTACATTTTATTGTCTTTTTAAAAAATTATTATTATTTGATTGGGAGCTGCGCAGAGTTGCTGAGCGCTGGGCAGCATATAGGTTTAGTAAATTATTATTATTATCATTATTATTATTATTATTATTATTATTATTATTATTATTATTATTATTTGTTATTTTGTTGTTAGCTGCGAAGTCGTGTCCGACCCCTCGCGACCCCACGGACAACGTTCCTCCAGGCCTTCCTGTCCTCTACCATCTTCTGGAGTCCATTTAAGCTCACACCTACTGCTTCAGGGACTCCATCCAGCCACCTCATTCTCTGTCGTCCCCTTCTTCTATTGCCCTCAACCTTTCCCAGCATTAGGCTCTTCTCCAGTGAGTCCTTCCTTCTCATTAGGTGGCCAAAGTATTTGAGTTTTAGCTTCAGGATCTGGCCTTCTAAAGAGCAGTCAGGGTTGATCTCCTCTAGGACCGACCGGTTTGATCGCCTTGCAGTCCGAGGGACTCGCAGGAGTCTTCTCCAGCACCAGAGTTCAAAGGCCTCCATTCTTTGGCGCTCAGCCTTTCTTATGGTCCAGCTTTCACTGCCATACATTGCAACTGGGAAGACCAGAGCCTTGACTATACGCACTTTTGTTGGCAGGGTGATGTCTCTGCTTTTTAGTGTGCTGTCTAGATTTGCCATGGCTTTCCTCCCAAGGAGCAAGCGTCTTTTAATTTCTTGGCTGCAGTCCCCGTCTGCAGTGATCTTGGAGCCCAGGAAAATAAAATCTGTCACTACCTCCATTTCTTCCCCATCTATTTGCCAGGAATTGAGAGGGCCGGATGCCATGATCTGGGTTTTCTTAATTTCTTAATAATAATAATAATTATTATTATGTAAAACTTTTATGCATAAAACATGAAACTCAAGTCAACTGAACACTCAAACTGACTGGCACTAATGATCGACACGGGTTGCTGCCAGCATCTTAGATATCAACCAGGTATTATTATTATTATCATCATTATCATTATCATTATCCTCATCCTCATCCTTATTATTATTATTATTATTATTATTATTATTATTATTATTATTATTATTATTATTATTATTATTATTATTATTATTATTATTATTATTATTATTATATCATCTACGGGGTCACCACTCTCAAGACACACAGGGACCACAATACAGCATCTAGAAACTATTCCAGACATACAATTAAAAAATATGGATCCAGTATGCCACTAATACCTTTGTCATAAATAAAAAAGAACAACTAATCAAGACACAGGAAACTACCAACAATGTCTTTAAATGAATACGATGAATACAAATGAATAAAGGAAGGCAACATTGAGTGTTACACAAAAAAGATTTTTTTTCTGCATTGAATTCAGCACACTGATCATTAGCCACAGATTTTAATCAGTATTGATTAAATTGATTCTCCCAGACCAGGAGAAATTTACTTCTCGCAGGGGTGCAAAAGATTATTTTCAGTCCTTAAATCCACTCTGATTTTGAAAAATAAATTTACCTGACAGCACAAGCAAATGGGTAATTCCAAGTGCATAGATTAGCCACAATTGATATAGAATTTAATAGGTTTAGTATTAATTTAATTAAATCCTTTTGGCCAAGGATTAAGGGAATACAAGAGAGAGAGGCAAAAACAGATCCATGCAAAAGCTGAATTTGATTCAATTTCTATTTCTAAATATGTGTTATTTTATTTGTCAATTAAACTGACTCATATTTATGACGGTCGTGGTGTCCCGGGGTCATGTGATCCCCTTTTGCGACCTTCTGACAAGCAAAGTCAGTGGGGGAAGCTAGATTCGCTTAACGGCCGTGTTCCTAACTGAACAACGTCGGTGACTCGCTTAAAAATTGTGGCAAGACTTTTCTTGTGGCAAGAAAAGTCATCAAAAGGGACAAAACTCACTTAACAAATGTCTTACTTAGCCACAGAAATTTTGGACTCCATTGTAGTCGTAAGTCGAGGACTACCTGTATTTCTTTTAAAAAAAATTTTTTTTTTTATTAATTTTCCAATTTTACATTTGAGTATTTGAAAAGCAATGTGGTGACTGGGTTAGTCAATAGTTCAATAACAAAATCTTTGGTGCAGATCTCAGGTTGCAACATCAAATATTTCTTCTCTTTTTCCCTTAACATTTACTATCTCATATTCAAACTAGTACAGTTCTAATCATATCAACCCAATAAAGACGTCATTATTACATTTATCAGTAATTTTTTGGCTTATACATGTCTTAATTACATTCAATCTTCATAAACAGTCCATATCCTGTTGTTAAATTTTACCAATTTTTAGTTTCTCATCAATATTCCAATTTAACCTTTAATATTTATAATTTTCAGACTTTGGGTAACCAAGATTTCCCTTATCTCACTTCATAACAAAATATAATATCCCGAATACACATTTTATCTATTTGAATATAAACTTGTTCTATTTCCTAAAAGTTATCTACCTGTATTTGTATTTCTGAGGATATTTCTGCCTTCCTCTATCCATCTTCTTTCAGTAGATTGACTTGATGCTTTATTATAATTCATTGGAAATTGGGTGGGCAGTGGAGTTGATGGGAAATAATTGGAAGTGATGTTTCATAAGGCAGGATGGGATGAGCATAAGGTCAAAGACATTTTATCTTGATATTGTCTAATGGAAGACAACAGCGAGGTAATGAATTCTCCTAGAAGGAAAGGGGGCAATTGTGTTTGAATCTCATATAGAACCTTCTGACTTGTCCTCTCTGCTTCTCTGCAGGGCCAAGCGAGTAATTTAGGTGGTAATATCAACAAATCATTATTAGGATCATAGACTGCCATAAGAAGGGTGGAATATTAACAATTAATATTTTTTTTTAAAAAAAATTTAAAATTAAGCTAAAACATTTTAAAAAGGTGTACATATGACTCTCTCTGTGTGTGTATAATATACACATGCTGCATATATACTGTGTATATGCATACTGTATGTGTGTGTGTGTGTGTATATATATATATATATATATATATATATATATATATATATATATATATATATATATATATTGCATATATGTTAAATGCTTGTTAACTATTTTAGATTACCTTGCTAGGCTCCAAACCTGGGACAAATCTTTATTTCCTGTTTCAGCCTAACCGAAGGCCATCGACAGGCAGTAGTCACAACAGTGACAGCTCATATTTGTGTAATTTTTTTTTTTAGATATTGCATATATATATATATATACACACACAGAGAATGAGATTTATATAAAAATTATACACACACACATAAAATAGTCAGTCTGCATTAATCTTTTTGTAATTGTAATCTTTTTATTTTTATAATTGTTTTTATATCTCTCCTTTTTTTTTATTAAATTGTAAGCTGCCCAGTCACCTCAAACTGTGAGATGGGCAGCAGCATATAAGTCTGATAAATAAATAAAACAAATAAATAAAACAAAATCTAGTAAAATACAGGTTTGAGTCAATGAAAATGGGAAACCCTATTAAAAGGATAGTTATAAAACCACGAAATTTATAAAACCGGAACACGTGCCTCAGAGCACCAAGGGCCTCACAGTCCTCCTTCTCCTCGCCCACGCTGCCAGCCCCATTTTGTTCTAGCGCTGATGTGGTTACCTAGCTGGGTCACAAAAACACTGCAAATATATATATATATATATATATATATATCAACCAAGCTCAGAAAGCATTAAGGACCTGACAGTCCTTCTCCACCTCCACTACACAAACTCCATTCCCTTCTGGCACTGATGATGTTACCTAGCTAGGTAATGAGACGCACAGAATATCACCGCTTCTTCAAATACAGGTAATTCTTGACTTACAACTGTTTGGTAATGTCCGTTCAAAGTTACAAAGGCACTGAAAAAAGTGACTTACGATTAATTTTCATGACTGTTGCAGCATCGCCATGTTCACGTGATCCAAATTTGGATACACGGCAATGGAATGTATTTACAACGCTTGCAACGCCCCGGGGTCACGTGGTCTCCTTTCGTGACCTTGTGACGAGCAAAGTCAATGGGGAGGTCAGATTTATTCGACATCTGTCTTAAGAACTGAAGTGATTCGCTTAACAAAGGGCGGCAAGGTAGGTAAAAAAAAATGGGGCCAAAGGAACTTAACAAACGTTTGGCTCAGCGACAGAAAATTTGCGTTCCCTTTGGTCGTAAGTTGAGGACTGCCTAAATTCATCCACCGTTCCCTGTAGTTAAGGAGGCACACTTGGGAGATATTAGACTTTGTAGTACCGGATCATAGGGGGGGGGGAACCTTGCAAATGGGGAAACAAAGTTTATTTATTTATTTACTCAGATTTGTAAGTTGCCAGGGTTGGCACAGTGCTTTATAAATATAATAAAAGAAGAGGAATAAAACAGGATGTTATTTTGGATAATAGCATAACTCAAACATATGAGGAATGGCTGCAGGAATTGGGTAAGTCTAGTCAAATGAAGTAGATGATACCACTCTAATGGCAGAAAGTGAAGAGGAACTAAAGAGCCTCTTGTTGCGGGTGAAGAAGGAGAGTGCAAAAGTTGGGTTGAAACTTAACATTAAGAAAACCAAGATCATGGCATCTGGCCCTCTCAATTCCTGGCAAATAGATGGGGAAGAAATGGAGGTAGTGACAGATTTTATTTTCCTGGGCTCCAAGATCACCGCAGACAAGGACTGCAGCCAAGAAATTAAAAGACGCTTGCTCCTGGGGAGGAAAGCCATGGCAAATCTAGACAGCACACTAAAAAGCAGAGACGTCACCTTGTCGACAAAAGTGCGTATAGTCAAGGCTATGGTCTTCCCAGTTGCAATGTATGGCTCCGAAAGTTGGACCATAAAAAAGGCTGAGCGCCAAAGAATTGAGGCCTTTGAACTATGGTGCTGGAGAAGACTCCTGCGAGTCCCTTGGACTGCAAGGCGATCCAACCGGTCAGTCCTAGAGGAGATCCACCCTGACTGCTCTTTAGAAGGCCAGATCCTGAAGTTGAAGCTCAAATACTTTGGCCACCTAATGAGAAGGAAGGACTCACTGGAGAAGAGCCTAATGCTGGGAAAGATTGAGGGCAATAGAAGAAGGGGACGACAGAGAATGAGGTGGCTGGATGGAGTCACTGAAGCAGTAGGTGTGAGCTTAAATGGACTCCAGAAGATGGTAGAGGACAGGAAGGCCTGGAGGAACGTTGTCCATGGGGTCGCGATGGGTCGGACACGACTTCGCAACTAACAACAACAGTCAAATGAAAAGAAGGACTTAGGGGTGACCTGCGGTCATAAGTCGAGAATGACCTGTATACTGAGACATTCGACTTAGCAGTCCTTAATAGGCTCATTCCATCCTTTGTTAATCATATTCACTAATATTTGATTAGCTTTTATTTCTCCCCCCCCCCCAAGGAGCATGACAAACACCGTCTTCCAATGTTTGAGGGGCTGCCACAAAAGAAGAGGGTGTGTGTGTGTGTCAACCTATTTCTCCGAATAAAGCTCCCGAAGGCAGGACTAGAAGCAATGGATGGACACTAATCAACGAGAGACGCAATGAAGGAGAAACTTCCTGACGGCGAGAACAATTAATCAGTGGGACAATGTGCCTCCAGAAGTTGTGGGCGCTCCATCACTGGAGGCTTTTCAAGATCGGACAACCATTTGACTAGGATGACTTCTAGGTCCCTTCCAACTCTTGTTATTCTGCATTCCGTACGTTTATCTGTACCATATTTTCCGGCGTATAAGACGACTGGGCGTATAAGACGACCCCCTACATTTCCTGTTAAATTATAGGGTTTGGGCTATACTCGCCGTATAAGACTAACCCTCTTCCAACGCACACCAAATAAAAATTTAAAAACATCAGATTTGATTTTAATATGGTAATTTTAATTCAAATGCTTATGACATGCAGGTACTTAGTAGGAAAACTGTCACTTATAAACATAAGGCTGTTTGTCATCAAACATGTAAACATAAAACCGTGCAAGTGGATTAAACTTTTCCTAATTCACTCTAAAGCTTTCCCTGCGCAGACCAAATGAGAGATCCGCTCTAGGTTTTCCAGCCAGCCAGCCCAGTTCCTGAGTCAAATGTGTCCTTAGAGCTAAGCAGCTGCTCTGGCTGCTGCATTCCCCACCTGCCTTTCAAGTTGGGATAGACTGCAGCTGCTCTTCAACTTTAGAAGGAAAGACGCCCAGACCCCAGCCTGTAAAAAATCACAGACTGCAGCTTCTTCTCCAGTTGGTCCCGCTTTCCCTGTGCAGACCAAATGGGAGATCTGCTCCAGGTTTTCCAGCCAACCCTGTCCCTAAAGTTTGAGCACCCGGCGTATAAGACGACCCCTGACTTTTGAGAAGATTTTCATGGGTTAAAAAGTCGTCTTATACGCCAGAAAATACGGTAATTCCTAAAACGTTTGGTGAAAAGACTTTCATTCTGTGCTTCTCTTAATGCTTTCCATTTTCTAAATTCAGGGAAGTCTTTTTCCTCCTCGTGTCCTGTTCCCTGGAGATTCACCTCGCCTGCTTAGCAGTAATAATGCTCTCCTCTTAAATGTTTTATTAGATAGCTTCTCTGAAACAGTCTCGGCCTCGTCACGGTGCAAATTCTCCCCTTTCCTTTATCTCATTTATTACGCTGTTTGTCATGCTCCTCACGGGGGGGGGGAATAAAAGCTAATCAAATATTAGTGAATATGATTAACAAAGAATGGAATGAGCCTATTAAGGACCGCTAAGTCAAATGTCTCAGTATACAGGTCGTTCTCGACTTATGACCGCAATTGGAACCACAATTAATGTTGCTAAGCAAAAAGAATGCTAAGCGAGTCAATTTTTGTTGTTGTTAGCTGCGAAGTCGTGTCCGACCCATCGCGACCCCACGGACGACATTCCTCCAGGCCTTCCTGTCCTCCGCCATCTTCTGGAGTCCCTTTAGGCTCATGCCTCCTGCTGCAGTGACTCCATCCAGCCACCTCCTTCTCTGTCGTCCCCTTCTTCTCTTGCCCTCCACCTTTCCCAGCATTAGGCTCTTCTCCAGTGAGTCCTTCCTTCTCATTAGGTGGCCAAAGTATTTGAGTTTTAGCTTCAGGATCTGGCCTTCTAAAGAGCAGTCAGGGTTGATCTCCTCTAGGACTGACCGGTTTGATCGCCTGGCAGTCCAAGGGACTCGCAGGAGTCTTCTCCAGCACCGTAGTTCAAAGGCCTCAATTCTTTGGCGCTCAGCCTTTCTTACGGTCCAACTTTCACAGCCATACATTGTGACCGGGAATTTTACAACCCCTTTTTTTTTTGCCATGGTTAAGTAAATCGCTGCTAGTCGTTAAGGGAATCATGTGGTCGTTAAGCAAAACTGGCTTCTCCCGTTGAGTTTGCTTGCCGGAAACCAGCTGGGTTAGAAATGGTGATCACGTGACCCCCCCGGGATGCTGCAGCTGCCGTAAATGTACCCCAATTGTTATCACATCACTGTGAGGACGCTGTGACAGTCGACAGTTCCTCTCTGCCGTTTACTGGACTCCAAAATGGTGTCTCTACTTTTTGAGTGTTTAAGCAGGAAGACAGCAGGTGCTCCATCATCCTCCCTGGGTTTTATTCTCCAACAACCAGCTGGAATATTCTCTTCTCCTGCCATTCCCCGGATGTCCTAATGATTGTGGACTCTTCTCCTCCACATTTAGTTGCATTAAAGCTGCTGCAGATGCATGGAATGGGATGGGATGGGATGGACTGGACTAGAAAATAGCAGATTGTAGAATAGAATGGAATAGAATAGAATAGAATAGAATAGAATAGAATAGAATAGAATAGAATAGAATAGAATAGAATAGAATAGAATAGAATAGAATAGAATAAGAAAGGAAAGGGTAGGGTAGGATAGAATTAGAATAGAATAAAGAATAGAATAGAATAGAATAGAATATGGAAAGAATAGAGTAGAACAGAATAGAATAGAATAGGAAAGAATTAGAATAGAATAGAATAGAATAGAATAGAATAGAATAGAATAGAATAGAATAGAATAGAAATACAGAACAGAATAGAAATACAGAATAGAACAGAATAGAAATAGAGAACAGAATAGAAATACAGAATAGAACAGAATAGAAATACAGAACAGAATAGAAATACAGAATAGAATATAAATATAGGATAGAACGGATTAGAAAAATAGAACAGAAGTACAGAATAGAATATAAATACAGAATAGAACAGAATAGAATAATAGAACAGAATATAAATACAGAATAGAATAGAAAATTAGAATAGAATATAAGTACAGAATAGAACAGAATTATAGAACAGAATATAAATACAGAATAGAATATAAATATAGGATAGAATAGATTAGAAAAATAGAACAGAAGTACAGAATAGAATAGAATAGAATAGAAATAAAGAATAGAATAGAATAGAATAGAATAGAATAGAATAGAATAGAATAGAATAGAATAGAATAGAATAGAATAGAATAGAATAGAATAGAATCTGGAAGGGACCTTGGAGGTCTTCTAGTCCAGCCCCCTGCTCAAGCAGGAGACCCTATACAATTTTGAGACAAGTGTCTGTCCAGTCTTTTCTTCTGAAGGCACCCACAACTTCTGGAGGCAGGTAGTTCCACTGGTTAATTATCCTCGCTGTCAGGAAATTCCTCCTTAGTTCTGGGTTGCTTGTCTCCTTGATGAGTTTCCATCCGTTGCTTCTTGTCCTGCCTTCGGGCGCTTTGGAGAATAGCTTGACTCCCTCTTCTTTAGGGCAGCCCCTGAGATATTGGAAGACTGCTATCATGTCCCCCACCCCCCACCCCAATCCTTCTTTTCTCTAGACTAGCCAAACCCAAGTCCTGCAACCGTTGTTTCGGATGGTTTAGTCTCCAGGCCTTGGATCATCTTAGTTGCTCTTCTCTGCACTTCTTCCAAAGTCTCAACATCTTTTTGGTAGCGTAGTGACCAAAACTGGACGCAATATTCCAGGCGTGCTCTTACTAAGGTTTTACAAAGTGGTGCTAATACTTCACATGATTTTGATTCTATGCCTCTGTTGATACAACCCGCATTTTTATCATTCTAATTTTTACAATCAAGAAGATGAGCTCCACAGTGGAGCCCAGCAAGGTGTACGGCCTCTGAATAGGCTTCTGAAAAGCTGTTCCTTGTTTTAGTCTGCCTCAAGGGAGCTGCCCATGGTTCAGTTAACCCTGGCAAGTGTGCAAAGCTTGACGACAGAGGGCACAGAAATGGAGAAACTACCGTACGTCTGGGATTCTCATGCCCAGTTGCGTTGCAATCCCAGCCGTTTTTGCAGCTGGCAATTTTTTTTTAAAAAAAGGCTTTGAAACACAAATCTAGGGGCATGCTGGCCCAGTTAGGGTCAATCGTTGCATACATTATGAACCCCGGATGTGTGTTTGAGTCAATGTTGAAGTACGCCGGAAATAAGCCCGAGCCTGGGTTTTTTGGGGTGGGACTAATATAAGCCCTACCCCAAAAATAAGCCTGGGGGGGGGTGGCGTGGCCAGCACAAGTGTGCAGGGGCTGACAGTGTCCGGCAGCGGCCAGAGCCCGCTGGTGCCTTGGCGCAGAGCAGGTAAGACTGCGCATGGAGGCAGAGATGCGGGGAAGTGTTTGGGTGCTTATGAGGAGCTTGGGGACGAAGCAATTCGCTCGGTTCCCAAGCACCCCATAGGCACCCAAACACTTTCCCCCTGAACGGAGATCTGATGGAGACCGGAAGCTCCGTCTGCTTGCAAATGGGGCGCTTGGGGACAACTCCCCACCTCCCAGTGGTGGGATTCAGCAGGTTCACACCAGTTTGGCAGAACCGGTAGATAATTTTTTCTTGCCCAGGCCCAGGACTTCCAGAAGCGGCATCCACAAAGAACCGGTGGTTCACATATTTGAATCCCACCACTGATCATTATCTATCTATCTATCTATCTATCTATCTATCTATCTATCTATCTATCTATCCATCCATCCATCCATCCATCCAGTGGTGGGATTCAGCCAGTTCGCACCAGTTCGGCAGAACCGGTAGCTAATTTTTTCTTGCCCAGGCCCAGAACGGACTTCCAGAAGCAGCATCCACACAGAGAACCAGTTGTTCACATATTTGAATCCCACCACTGATCATTATCTATCTATCTATCTATCTATCTATCTATCTATCTATCTATCTATCTATCTATCTATCTATCTATCTATCTATCTATCCATCCATCCATCCATCCATCCAGTGGTGGGATTCAGCCAGTTCGCACCAGTTCAGCAGAACCGGTAGTTAATTTTTTGTTGCCCAGGCCCAAAACGGACTTCCGGAAGCAGCATCCACACAGAGAACCGGTTGTTCACATATTTCAATCCCACCACTGATCATTATCTATCTATCTGTCTGTCTGTCTATCTATCTCTCTATCTCTCTATCTCTCTATCTATCTATCTATCTATCTATCTATCTATCTATCTATCTATCTATCCATCCATCCATCCATCCATCCATCCATCCATCCAGTGGTGGGATTCAGCCAGTTCGCACCATTCGGCAGAACCAGTAGCTAAGTTTTTGTTGCCCAGGCCCAGAATGGACTTCCGGAAGCGGCATCCACACAGAGAACGGTTGTCCACCTATTTGAATCCCACCGCTGCCGCTGCCTAACTTTGTGGCGACCACATGGCACAGCGGGCCACGTGGCCTCCTGCTGCGAGCAGCCGCAGAAGTGGGCCAGAAGCCACGCGGACTCCGGCTGGATGGGGTTGTTGCCGCTGTGGGCGAAGCAAGTATTGGGGAAAAAAAAAGAGATCGCCCTGAAAAATAAGACCTACTGCCTGTTTGGGAGGCAAAAATAAAATATATACACCGAATCATATTTTCGGGTATCTGGAAAAGTCCCTGTTTATATCTTAGCCACATTTTTGAAGTTGGACATTTTGTGGAGATTGGACAGCCATTTGTCTGAGATGGTATCGGGTCTCCTGCCTGAGCAGGGGGTTGGACTGGAAGACCTCCAAGGCCCCTTCCAACTCTGTTATCCTTCCTTCCTTCCTTCCTTCCTTCCTTCCTTCCTTCCTTCCTTCCTTCCTTCCTTCCTTCCTTCCTTCCTTCTCACTGGAGGCTTTTAAGAAGAGACTGGACAACCATTTTTCTGAAATGGTATAGGGTTTCCTGCCTGAGCAGTGGGTTGGACTAGATGACCTCCAAGGTCCCTTCCAACTCTGTATCTGTTTGTGTATTGCCCTGGGCCTCTTCGTAGGACTGAGGGAGAAGGGACTAGCCCAAAGACTGCCTAAAGCAAGAGTAGAACTCTCCCTTTCTAGCTTGGTACCTTTAACCACTCCAGTAGCAGGGTGGAAATGACATCACTCCTCATACATGGAGGCATGATGTAACGCAGGGGTCTTCAAACTTGGCCCTTTTATGACTTGTGGACTTCAACTCCCAGAATTCCTCAGCCATGCACACTGGCTGAGGAATTCTGGGAGTTGAAGTCCACAAGTCATAAAAGGGCCAAGTTTGAAGACCCCTGATGTAATGTAACGGCCATATGTCTCTGCTCTGACAGCGTAAGAGATGGTGGACTGTATATGCAATTCTAAAGCCAGATTCTATATAATCCCTTCCTCAAACATCACTGAGCATCAGATCCTGGGTAGCTGCTAGAGCTAATACAAAATATGGAGTCCTTGAAAGTTTACTTTCATTACTAAAACTTCCAGATAATTTTTATGTGCAGTTGTCAGACTAACAACACAGCATCGTGCAGGTTATTGATGGTTCTTCCTCCAATTTTAAAGTCACACTCGTTTGCTTCCATGTCTGTCTATTGCATTGATTGTATCTATTGCATCATCTATCTGTCTATCCATTCATCATCTTTCTTTCTGTTCTGTCAATCAACTACAGTAACTATCCAGCATCTCTATCCTCTATTGTATCTATCCATCCACTGTATCTATCTATCCATCTATTGTATCTGTCAATCCATTGTATCTATGCATCCATCTACAATATCTAGCCACTGTTATCTATCATCTGACCTTCGCTCCTTCCGCTGTGACCTAAAAACTTACTTATTTGAACAAGCCGGCCTGGTCTGATGGGTTTGGGGTATTTTAATATTAATTTTATTAATTTTATTGTAATTGGGCTACATTATTTAATTCTTTCTTAACTTTTGTACATTGTATTTTTATTGTATTTATTGCCCTGTACACCGCCCTGAGTCCTTCGGAAGAAGGGCGGTATAGAAATTAAATTATTATTATTATTATCTATTCTATTCATCCATCCATCAACTCATCCATCCATCCATCCACTCTCTCTCTATCCCGTCTGTCTGCCTGTCTCTATAATCTCTGTTAATCTACCTGTCTGTCTATCATCTATTCTCATGACTCAAATGTCCATTTTCAAGAAACATTGTTCTGAAAGCAGTTGGCCACTTCGCTGGCCATTTTTAAAGATCTCTGAATGCTAGAATGGTTCCCCCAGGAAAAATTCTGCCTTTGCATATTGCAAAAAAAGATAACAAAAATAAAAAGCGCTTAAGTGTTAAGCCCAGAAGCGCCTGAAAGCTCGCAAGAACAGCTCGGAAATTCCTCCCGCCAAGTTGGGAAACGGCTGCTGGTTAGATGCCTTTTAATGGGGCACACTTGGAAGGTTGAAATGTGCTGTGGTCACTTTTAAATTTGCTGCTTTAACAGGGCCCGTGAGCCCACATCCCAATAACGAGGCTGATGATTGTATTTCACAAGGCTTACGGGTCTCAAAGGAGCCCTAAGCGCAACTTGGAAATTTAGGCCTTGCTGAGATGGCTACCTTGCTTCTCAGCATGCCAGCTTCTTCTTAAAAATGGAAAGGAAAATAATAATAATAATAATAATAATAATAATAATAATAATAATAATAATAATAAGAAGAAGAAGAAGAAGAAGAAGAAAAAGAAGAAGAAGAAGAAGAAGAAGAAGAAGAAGAAGAAGAAGAAGAAGAAGAAGAAGAAGAAGAAGAAGAAGAAGAAGAAGAAGAAGAAGAAGAAGAAGAAGAAGAAGAAGAAGAAGTTGGAAGGGACCTTGGAGGTCATCTAGTCCAACCCCCTGCTAAGGCAGGAAACCCTATACCATTTCAGACAAATGGCTGTCCAGTCCCTTCTTAAAAACTTCCAGTTTTGGAGCATTCACAGCTTCTGGAGGCAGGTTGTTCCACTGATTAATTGTTCTAACTGTCAGGAAATTTCTCCTTAGTTCTAGGTTGCTTCTCTCCTTGACTAGTTTCCATCCATTGCTTCTTGTCCTGCTCTCAGGTGCTCTGGAGAACATGAGGCAGGGGAAGTCCTGGATGCCAACAGAAAAAAGGGACGCGGTGGCTCAGTGGGTTAGGAGGCTGAGCTTGTCGATCAG
This sequence comes from Vipera latastei, assembly GCA_024294585.1. Taxonomy (NCBI): domain Eukaryota; kingdom Metazoa; phylum Chordata; class Lepidosauria; order Squamata; family Viperidae; genus Vipera; species Vipera latastei. Next base: position 3,522,123 of record CM044356.1, read on the forward strand.
AAGGTCGGCAGTTTGGCGGGTCGAATCCCGAGTGCCGCGTAACAGTTACTCGTCCCAGCTTCTGCCAACCTAGCAGTTCGAAAGCACGTAAAAATGCAAGTAGAAAAATAGGGACCACTATGGTGGGAAGGTAACAGCGTTCCGTGCGCCTTTGGCGTCTAGTCATGCCGGCCACGTGACCACAGAGACGTCCTCGGACAAGTGCTGCCTCTTCGGCTTTGAAACGGAGATGAGCACTGGCCCCTAGAGTCAGAAACGGCTAGCACGCATGTGCAGGGGAATCTTTACCTTTACCTAAGCACTTTGAAGAGTTTCAGCAGAATACGGCTGGAAAGAAAAATCAGCTGTGCTATATCTTTGAGCGACGCACCCCAAATCTTAAGAGCAGTGGTAGTTGGTTGTAAAAAAAAAAAAAGAGAGAGAGATGGATTGGGAGAGAAGGATTTTTGTTTTCCTTCTGTTAATTAACATCAGTCTATGTAGGCCAAGCTACAAAGGCCCATTAAACCAGGCTGTTCTGTTTTGCTTTGGATTATCGTACAGATCCTGCATTATCGAAAGCTTAGGCACGTTAAGAAATTACCAGTGTAGTAACTAAAACAAATAACACCCCTTTGGTGTAGATGTGGGGCATATGGGTTACTCCTGGATTATTCTGTATTCTTTTCCCCTCGTGCTTTAAACAAGAAAAAGACGATAATTCTATAGGGCAGTGATGGCGAACCTTTTAGAGACCGAGGGTCCCAACTGCAACCCAAAATCCACTTATGTATCGTCGGGTGCCGGGTGGGTGTGGCCCATTGGGTGGGCGTGGCTGCGGTGGTAACAGCAGACTGGGTGGGACTAAAAAGTTCAATCCATCAATTCCAACTTTGCTAGATCTTTTTTCCCCCTGAGAGAAGTTGAAATTGATTGATTGAACCTTTTTTTTTGTTTGCAGACAGCGGTGGAGGCCTATAGCAAAAAGGTTTTATAAAACCCAGCTGAAGGCTAGGACTGGGGCAACGGTGTGCGTGCCCACAGAGAGGGCTCTGCGTGCCACCTGTAGCACACGTGCCATAGGTTCGCCACCCCAGCTATAGGGTAAATTTTATTTATTTTTATTTTATTTATTTATTATATTTTTATACCGCCCTTCTCCCGAAGGACTCAGGGCGGTGTACAGGGCAATAAATATAAAAGCAGAATACAAAAGTTAAAAAACGATTAAATATAGTGCCCAAATTTAAAACAATAATTAAAAACATGTTAAAACCCCTGCCCTAACCCATCAAACCAGGTCGGATTGCTCAAATAAATACATTTTTAGATCGCGCCGGAAGGAGCGAAGGTCGGGGGCAATCCGGAGCTCAACCGGCAAGCGGTTCCACAGGTCTGGCGCGCCCACAGAGAAGGCTCTCCCCCTGGGGGCCACCAGTCGACATTCTCTGATCGGAGGCACCCTGAGGAGGCCCTCTCTGTGGGAGCGCACTGGACGGAGGGAAGTTGACGCAGGCCGCAGGTGTTGCCGTAGGTAATCCGGACCCATGCCATGTAGGGCTTTGTAAGTCATTACCAACACCTTGAATCTCACCCGGAGGACAACCGGCAGCCAATGCAGCTCGCGGAGCAAAGGTGTAACATGGGAGTATCGGGAAACTCCCAGTACAACTCGCGCGGCTGCATTCTGCACCAGTTGGAGCCTCCGAGCGGACTTCAAGGGCAGCCCCATGTAGAGCATTACAGTAGTCTAGACGAGAGGTCACGAGCACGAGTGACTGTACGCAAGGCATCCCGGTCTAGATAGGGTTGCAACTGGCGCACCAGGCGAACCTGGGCAAAGGCCCCCCTAGTCACAGCTCTAATATGCTCTTCTAAAGAGAGCTGTGAGTCTAGAAGGACCCCCAAGTTGCGCGCCCTATCTACGGGGGGTAATAACTCACCCCCCATGGCAAGAGATGGAATAACCAGAATATCCCGGGATGCCGGCACGAACAGCCACTCAGTCTTGTCAGGGTTGAGCCGAAGCCTGTTCCTCCCCATCCAGACCCGAACCGCCTCCAGGCAACGGGACATCACGTCGAGGGCATCACTGGGGTGGTTTGGGGTCGAAATAAAAAGCAGGGTATCATCAGCGTACTGATGATACCCAACTCCAAAACCACAAATGATCTCACCCAGTGGCTTCATGTAGATGTTGAACAGGAGAGGCGAGAGGACCGATCCCTGAGGGACTCCACAAATGAGGCCTCAAGGTCGACCTCTGCCCCCCTGCCAACACCGACTGCGAACGTCCCAGAAGGTAGGAGGAGAACCCCTGAAGAACTGTGCCTCCCACTCCCAACCCCCTGAGATGTCGCAGCAAGATACCATGGTCGATGGTATCAAAAGCCGCTGAGAGGTCTAAAAGGACTAGGACAGAGGAGCAACCCATCCCGAGCCCGCCAGAGATCATTCACCAGTGCGACCAATGCCGTCTCCGTGCTGTACCCGGGCCTGAAGCCCGATTGGTACGGGTCTAGATAAATTTGGTGTCACACGTGCACGCAAACACGCAAAGTACCCCAAAGGTGCTTTTTCAACAACTTTGTTGTTCCTTTGAACACGTTTTACTTCTCATCCAAGAAGCTTCTTCACTTCTGACTGAATGGTGGAGGGTGGAAGGGTTTACCTTTCTTGCAGTCCTCTGGTCGTTAGCACTCTCTCCGAGGGTCGTTGAGGCCACTTGGAGGTTTATCTGTGTCCTCAGGGTCACCTGAGTGGTGCAAATCAGTATGGAGCCTTCTTGGAACTGCGGAAAGGACCGTGTTGTAAACGGGAGATAAGTGGGTGTCGTAACTAAATCCTCCAAGTGGCCTCAATGACTCTCAGAGAGAGTACAAACGACCAGATGATTGCTAGGAGTATAAACCCTTCCGTCCTGCACCATTCAGTCAGAACTGAAGAGGCTTCTTGGATGAGAAGTGAAAAGTCGTCAAGGGAAAAAACAACAACCACAAAGTCCAGTTCCCTTTTGAAACAAAGCACCTTTGGGGCAATCATCGCCGGGATGACAAGGAATCTTCACAGACACACACACACACACAAAGCGTTTCAGTTCAAGATCCTTGGGTGGAATTTGTAAATGTTCCTTTTGGGTATTTCATTTCAGAGCTGATTGTCTTATGTGGAGTCGAGCGAAGGTAGATCTTGCAATCTTGGGTCATTCCAAATCAGATAGGAAAACTTGGCCAGTGTGATCTGCTTTTGAGACAGATCCTTTCGATCTTTCCAATGCGTCAGCTGTTCCAACAGTAGAACAGATTGCCTTAGGGCACAGGTCTGCAACTCGCGGCTCCGGAGCCGCATGCGGCTCTTTCAGCTGTCTCCTGCGGCTCCCGGTCCTCTGCCATGTGCAGTCCAAAAAAGAAAAAATGGGACTATAAAAGTTCAATTAATTCAAATATGCAGTGTAGGTGCATGTCTCGCCTTGGCTCCACTCTTCAGTCAAACCCTGTTCTGTGTATGCTTGCATGTATGTGCATGCGCATATATTTTTTGCGGCTCCCAGTTTTTCATTTTGTGAGGGAACCGGTTCCGAGTGGCTCTTTCACTGTTTCAGGTTGCTGACCCCTGTCTTAGGATGTTGCAACTTCCTCTGGAGTTTTCTAAGCAGAGAGGCTGGACAGAATTTGGCATGGATTCAGCAGTTGAAAGTTGTCCTGCAGTTTCTTATAATGACCACATTAACCCCTTTTTTTAAAAAAAAGACTGTGCTTCTCTGTGGTGTTTAAGAAATTTAATAAATTAAAAAAAAAGGCCACATTACAGACCAAAGCTTTCAAGAACAAAATAACATACAGTTAAAATCCATAGTTTAAACGAGCATGGATATAAATACCGTAATTAGACACAGCTTAAACACCTTCCCGCATTGTTTTATCATATTCTTACTCCTTCCAATGCTTTCTCCTGGGTAATCTGGGCTTCAGTTATCTTATTTATTATTTCATTTTTCTTAAGACAAGAAGAAAAGAGATTCAGACGAAATAAAAGGAAGAGCTGGCATCCCACTTGTATTACTTTTGGCTTCAAAAAGTGGCACTTTGGAGACAGCGTTCCTTGCTCCCTATCTACCACTTCCACTGAATGCCTGAAAGCAGGCAGTTTGGTAAATAAGTGTGAAGAGCCAAAAATAAGCAAACTTAACGTGAAGAAACGAGTAGTCCATGTAACTTTTTAATATGGGTTAAAAAAAACCACGCTTTTCTCAACTTTCAGCATGTGGCTTGAATGCTAGACATTATAGCTTATTTGCTCGTAGTCGCCTCTACTTGACTCAGAGAAGGGATGCTCCATTTTGCTTAAAGGTTTCCAGTCTGAGCAAGCCGTCTTTCGAGGGTGTTTGTGTGTCGTCTTCAGAGCGTACGAAACTTGGGTCCTGCCGTCACTATAATGTCAGCATAAGGAGCCGACTGGGCTACCTCAATCGCTCGTTGTTTCTGTAAAACCAGCAAGCTGTAGAAGTTCTCGGCCACTTCTTTCTTGTTCTGGTTCATGCAGAGGGAGAGAAAGCTGAACGACTTTGCTCCTTCCTCTTCGAAATGCTGCGGGGGAGAACAAAAGAAAGAGATAACCTAAGACAGACGCGTTAGGAGCGGAGGCTAATTCTGTATCTGAAGCGGACGACAAGCAGCTTTACGAGAGAAGCGGTGTCCTTTTTTTTGCAGCTCATACAGATCAAGAACTGTTGATAGGAAAATGAATAGAGAGTCTAAGAGGGTAGAACGAATCTGCAGAATTGGAAACAAGGTCCTGTGTTGTCAAGCACGTAGCCACGAGGGACAATCCTCTCGCAGCTAAATCCGCTCGTATCCTCTTGTCCTTCCGGAAGAGCCTAAAGACCTGGCTTTGCCTATTGGTTTTGAGGCCAAGGGGGGGGGCGCGTTCCATTCTGGAGGGGGCTAGTAGATCAGATGATCCATCTTCATCCTGTTTATGCGTTGGTCCACTCCGCTATCCATTTGAATGTTCTAATTTGTAATGCTTCATGTTTTAATATTTTTGTCCTAATTGTATTAAGTATTGTATTAGGATGCTTCTTATAGACCAGGGCTTTTCAACCGGTGGTACGGGTACCACCTGTGGTACATTGGCACCTGGCAGGTGGTACGCGACCATCCTAGAAAAGTGGTAGCGGGGGAGGGGAATGAGCTGAACCGGTGGCAGCACCGCACAAGCCGGAGCGAGAGACGGCTGGAGCCGCAGGGCTGTCACGGCTGAGCGGAAGCGCCAGGATCCAGCTGGAGCTCGGCGCTGATCCCGGTGCTTCTGCTGATCCCAGAAGAAGCACCGATCAGCTGGAATGTTGCAGCATCTCCAGGGTCTTGTGATTTACATTCAGATGCTTGGCAACTGATTCATATTTATGACGGTCACAGTGTCCCAGGGTCATGTGAAGTGACCAAAACCTGCTGGAACCACCCAGCAGACGGGGGGGGGGGATAAAAAATAAACAACCCCCACCGCCGCTGCCAATCCTCAACAGAAATGCTCACAATGAAAACCTCAGACAGGAGGAAGAGCGCTGCTGGGCGGGCAGGCAGGTGTCTTGCTTGGCTGTGGCTTGGGGGGCACTTTTTTCAGTGCCACTGTAACTTCAAAAAGTCACTAAGCGAACTGTTGTAAGTCGAGGACTACCTGTACTTCATCACTTTTCCCCCTTTTTTGGGGGCCATCTAGGTTTTAACACCTTGCTAGGTGACTGGTGGTACTCGGATGTTGCCATATCCTAAAAGTGGTACAATGGGTGAAAAGGTTGAAAAGCCCAGTTATATACAGGTCGTGCTCAACTTATGACCACAACTGAGCCCAAAATTTCTGTTGCTAAGCAAGACGGATGTTAAGTGACTTTTGTCCCATCTTATGATTTTCTTGCCACACTTGTTAAGTGAATCACTGCAGTAGTTACGTTGGTAACATGGTTAGGTTGACTTTGCTCGTCACAAGGTTGCAAAACGTGACCCCAGGACACTGCAACTATATAGCAATCGCCCTTAGACTTATATACCGCTTCACAGTCCTTTACGGGCCTCTCTAAATAGTTTAGCCCTTAGACTTATATACCGCTTCACAGTACTTTACGGGCCTCTCTAAATAGTTTAGCCCTTAGACTTATATACCGCTTCACAGTCCTTTACAGGCCTCTCTAAATAGTTTAGCCCTTAGACTTATATACCGCTTCACAGTCCTTTACGGGCCTCTCTAAATAGTTTAGTTAGTTAGTTAGTTAGTTAGTTAAATTTTTATACCGCCCTATTCCCGAAGGACTCAGGGCGGTTTACAGGGCAGCATAAAATTAATATAAAAATAGTATAAAATTAAAATAGATTAGCCCTTAGACTTATATACCGCTTCACAGTACTTTATGGGCCTCTCTAAATAGTTTAGCCCTTAGACTTATATACCGCTTCACAGTCCTTTACGGGCCTCTCTAAATAGTTTAGCCCTTAGACTTATATACCGCTTCACAGTACTTTATGGGCCTCTCTAAATAGTTTAGCCCTTAGACTTATATACTGCTTCACAGTACTTTACGGGCCTCTCTAAATAGTTCGAGTCAGCATATTACTCCCAACAATCTGGGCCTTCATTTTACTGACCTTGGAAGGATGACTGGGTGAGTCAAGCCTGAGCCGGTCAGGATCGAACTCTTGGCAGTGGGCAGAGTTAAGAGTTCTAACCCAGAGGTTACCAACCTTTCCTGGTTGGCGGACCGGAGGAAAAGGGAGGGGGAAGCATTATACGCACGTGTGCATGCACATGGGGCCATGAGCATGCACGTGACGTGAACGAGGCTAGTGCTTGCGTGATACTCGCTAGCCCTGCCCCGTTCTTATGCAGTGCTCTTTCTGCGCCCCGAAGCACAGTCCGCCTGTTTTTGTGCACCGAGGTGGGGTGGCATCCCATTTTTGCACCCTGTGGCATTGCAGCGACGTTTTTTGCGCCCCAAGGTGCGGCATTGGCCTGTTTTTGTGTCTCATGGCATGGTGGCAGCCCATTTTTGCACCATGCGCCGTCCTGCTTTCATGCCTCGTGGTGCTAGCACAAGCATGTGTGTGCATGCGCACACTGGCCAACCTGTCCCGTGGCCTGGTGGCCAGCAGCCTACAGCCCACTACTGGGCCACGGCCCACAGGTTGGGGACCCCTGTTCTAATCATTTTGCCACCACAGCTCTGTCATAACTATCATGAATACAAGCAGTTGCCAAGCGTCTAAATTCAGATCGCATGACCATGTAGATGCTGCAACGGTCATTAAGTGTGAAAAACGGTCACAGCTCACTTTTTTGGTGCCGTTGTAACTTTGAACGGTCCCTAAATGAACTGTTGTTAAGAACTATCTGTACTTTCTGCTGTCTAATTGGCAGGAGTGGATCGCAAGTCAGATGGAACCTGCTTTGCGAGGAGGCAGAAGTGGAAAGAATTGGGGGTGACAAAATGGCTTTATCCAATCTGAAGCAAACAAGACCCACAGATTATGTAAATGTGGTGTTTATTATAACGAACTCTAGGCAAAAAGCCATGTGCCACTAGGGATGTTAATGAAGTACTGAGCCTAATTCCACTTATCCCCGGCTCAAACCAACCACAACAGATGTGCTGTTTCACATCCTCCGCTAAGAAAAGTTAAGTTGTCCATACTTGTACCATCTTTTTCACTCTTATTCTGACACTGTCTAAATAAGATGATTGGCAGGGACTGGGAACAAATGCAAGAGAGTATGATAGGGGACATCAAAGCTCAGGCTGGTATACAGGTTGTCCTCAACTTGCAATCATTCCTTTAGTGACCAAAGTTACAACGGCACCAAGAAAAGTGTCGTATAACCATTTTCCACACTTATGACTCCTGCAGCATCCTTAGGGACACTTGATCACAGGCAACTGACTCCTATTTCTGACGGCTGTAGTGTCCCGAGTTCATGTGATCCCCTTTTGCGACCTTTTGACAAAGTCAATGGGGAAGCCAGATTCTACCTTAACAACCGTATTGCTACCTTAACAACTGCAGTGGATTCACTGAACAACGGTGGGCAACAAAGTTCGTAAAATGGGGGGGGGGGGGGGGAAACTGACTTAACCACCGTTCCTGCTTAGCAACAGAAATTTTGGACTCCGTTGTTGAGGGTTAAATGTAGTTTCTCTACCAATCTGAGGACCATTTCAGCTGAATATTGAGGAAAGGATAGTGCAAGTCAGCTGGCATCAGCATAAACGGATCCTTTTGCAGTCTCGATTTTCCGTTCAGAAAAAGTAGGATAAGGGTAAGTCAGCAGCAGTTTAGGAATAAGAGCAGGCTAGAATTAGGGCCTGGTAAAAATGATAAAGACCTTAACATGATGTTGGATTATATTTCTAAAACATGCTATCTGCCACTTCATGAGGAGCTTTGGCTTGAGCCTGGGACACGGCAAAGAGGATAATTTTACAGAAATAGAATGACAAATATCCTCTTGATTATTTCAAGGAACAAATTCTGGATGTGCATCTGTTTTTGAAAAGTCTTTGCGGCTTAAAATGTGAAGATGAAGCAATGTGTTTTTATTAGATGGTTCTAGATTTAATCATATGCTTAGATATTGAATTTATTTTTTATTAATATGTTCATGGATTTTATAAGGGTCTCTCTCTCACTGTTTCTGCCTTTCCCCCAATTCACATTTGTTTTAATCACTATAGTATATTTACAGTTTTTCCATTGTTTTACGTGTGTGTGTATTCATTCTATTTATGTTGTTTTCTATATTTTATTATTAACAATAATGATTAAAACTAGACAGAAAGGTTTATTATAATCTATTATATCTTACCCGGAAAGTATTTAATAGTTTTAGCGTTCTCTTAGTTCTTCTTTGTTCTTCGTTATCCAAATTACTTGTCTGAGGTCCCTATACCACAGATTAAAACAATCACGTAGTTGTAAAATTCATCTGAACGATAATAAAAGCATAAAAAAAATAAAAGCATAGACAGATGTCATTACAAACCTTGTGACTGTCTTCTAGTCAGCATTCTCTCTAGGAAATTTCACTATGAACTTTTGTTCTACATAGCTGATTTGGCAAACAGGGCTACATAATTAAATTCCCCATACTTTTAATAAAGTTGATTAACTGTATCAGTATAAATGTCCACACAACATAAAAGTATCAGAGACGTTATTTAATTTTTTGAAACTACATCTGGTTATCCTTAAAGGGCTTTTTTTTTTAAAAAAAAAATGAAATAGCTTACAACACAATGAGCAAAGGATAATGCAAATCACATTCAAATCAAAAACACAAATTAAAATTTATTATTCTATTGATATTACCAGCTGAGCAAAAAAATAAAAAATAAAAAATAAAACCCAAAAAATCCTAACAAAGCATCCCTCTGTTGCCACTCTGCTCTTGCACCATTTGCAACCTGCATGGTGCCTCTCGGCCACCCTCCCTATGCATACTTCTCCCTGACCCACATGAATAGAATTGAACTGGAAGGGACCTGGGAGGTCTTCTAGTCCAGCCCCCTGCTCAAGCAGGAGAACCTAGACCATCTCAGACAAGTGACTGTCCAGCCTCTTCTTAAAAAACCTCCAGTGATGGAGCCCCCACGATTTCTGGTGGCAAGCTGTTCCACTGGTTGATTGTCCTCACTGTCAGGAAGTTTCTCCTTAATTCCAGGTTGCTTCTCTGTTTGATCAGCTTCCAACCATTGTTTCTCGTCCTTCCCTCTGGTGCTTTGGAGAATAACGTGACCCCCCTCCTCCTTCTAGCAGTCCCTCAGATACTGGAGCGCTGCTATCATGTCTCCCCTATTTCTTCTTTTCTTCAGACTAGCCAAACCCAAGTCCTGCAGCCGTTCTTTGTATGTTTTGGTCTCCAGGCCTTGGATCATCTTAGTTGCTCTTCTCTGAACTTTTTCCAGTCTCTCAACATCTTTTTAGTAGTATGGTGACCAAAATTGGCTGCAGTATTCGAGCTGTGGTCTTACTAGGTGTGTCTTAGGCACCAATGTGCACCCTCCTCAACCTGCACCCGTCACCTTACCCTGGTCTATGCAGTACCTTTCACACACACCCTGGCACTTTTGTACACATCTCCTGCACCGCTCTTGTGCACTCCCACACACCCTCCCCATCCTCCCCCCTTCCTCCCCCATCTAGCAGCAGTCACCTGCCTGTGGGGCCAGGGTCTTGTAATTTCCTACCAGCTTCCCCGCTGACTTTGGTTGTGCAAAGCGAGATTTAAAAACCCAAAATTTGATACTCACAACTCAAAGACAAGTCTGGTTAACAAAAACAAAGATTCGCTGCCTAATGACAGTTGTTGTTGTTAGTTGCGAAGTCGTGTCCGACCCATCGTGACCCTATGGACAATGTTCCTCCAGGCCTTCCTGTCCTCCGCCATCTTCTGGAGTCCATTTAAGCTCACGCCTACTGCTTCAGTGACTCCATCCAGCCACCTCATTCTCTGTCGTCCCCTTCTTCTCTTGCCCTCAACCTTTCCCAGCATTAGGCTCTTCTCTGAGTCCTTCCTTCTCATTAGGTGGCCAAAGTATTTGAGTTTTAGCTTCAGGATCTGGTCTTCTAAAGAGCAGTCAGGGTTGATCTCCTCTAGGACTGACCGGTTTGATCACCTTGCAGTCCAAGGGACTCGCAGGAGTCTTCTCCAGCACCAGAGTTCAAAGGCCTCAATTCTTTGGCGCTCAGCCTTTCTTACAGTCCAACTTTCACTGCCATACATTGCAACTGGGAAGACCATAGCCTTGACTATACGCACTTTTGTTGGCAGGGTGACGTCTCTGCTTTTTAGTGTGCTGTCTAGATTTGCCGTTGTTGTGATTCAGGGTCAGCCTGTGGGTTCGGCAGTTGGGTCGGATGACTCAGAGGAGGAGGAGGAGGGGGGTGTTGAAGAACTTGCTGATGATGGCTTTGAGGCTCCGCAGAGCTCCCAGCCAGGCCCCTCCCACCTGGTGGAGACCCAGCTGTGTGAGCCTGACAGTGTGGATGAAGATGACCCACAGCTGGCCCTGTTCAAGGACGCCCGACGCAGGAGGCAGTCAATTAGGAGTAAACAGAGGAAGGCAATGGGGCTCCTCGGAAGGAGGCACAGAGAAGCCACGCCCTGAACTCTATATAAGGGGAATGTGTGGGAGGGCTGGTTTGCTGAAGGCAACCGCTTGGATAGTTCATGTTTCTTAAATCTCCTGTCTCTTGGTTTGTCTTGTTCCGTTTGTTTTTGTGGTAATAAATTTGGCAGGCTTAATTCCAGCCTCTTGCCTTCTTGTAAAAGGGGTTGTCCCTGCTTTTGATGCAGGGCCGGTAGCAGGCTGGTACAGAACAGCCGTGGCTTTTCTCCCCAGGAGCGTCTTTTAATTTCTTGGTTGCAGTCCCCGTCTGCGGTGATCTTGGAGCCCAGGAAAATAAAATCTGTCTATCTCCATTTCTTCCCCATCTATTTGCCAGGAATTGAGAGGGCCGGATGCCATGATCTTGGTTTTCTTAATGTTCAGTTTCAAGCCAACTTTTGCACTCTCCTTCTTCACCCGCAACAAGAGGCTCTAATGACAGTGGGATTCAGTTAATGATGGTCACTGGGATTGCAAGTACTGCTATTGCTAAAGTAAGTGATGGAAAGAGGGGATAGGGAGAGGTAGGTGGGCGGGGAGAAGACTTAGCCCAGTGATTGGAGATCTTCCCTGCTGCTGTCTCCTTTCGAGTTTCTGGGGAAGCTGGCAGGGAAAGTTGCAAATAGTGATCTTGTGATCCTAGGGGTGTTTGGCAATTTGGTTATGAAAATGGGTTGCCAAATGCACAGACCATGGTCATGTGACTGCGGGGATGCTGGGATAGCCAGAGATTCAAGGAGCGTTCTTAACCATTCATTTAGTGGTATCTTTTAACTTCCAATGGCCACTGAATGAACGGTTGTAAATCGAGGACTAGCTGGAAGTGAAATATTTTTTTACCCCCACATTCGGATAATAGTAGTATAAGTAGGTTACCCTTCCCCCTGGGCCCATTGTCCAGATTCAGATTGTCCCACAAGTGTTACACAGTCACTATTCTCCAGGGAAGGGTTAGATCAGACATGTCAAACACAAGGGCCAGGGGCCAGATCCGGCCCGCGAAGTGGTTTCATGCGGCCCGCGAAGCCATCCTGGAAACAGTGAGGGAACGGCCCCCACTGCCTTGGCCCTGGCCCAGAGACCCTCCTTCTGCCAGAGACCCTCAGATCTGTCCCACTCCTGCCCAGGCCCCCATAGGCACCCTTGATGCGAACGATGTAGCTGGCCACGCCCACCCAGTAGGCCATACGCACTCTAGCCACGCCCACCCAGTAGGCCACGCCCACCCTGGCCATACCCACCCGGCCATACCCACAACGCTGATGCGGCCCTCAATGAAATTGAGTTTGACACCCCTGGGTTAGATGATTGTAAACATTACATTTTCCAAGGCGGCTTGCTCCTTCTCGGATTCTTGTCCTACCGAAGATGGCAAAAGGTCATCGGACAAAGCGAATACTTCATTAACCGATTCCTGGTATTAAAAGAAGAGGGGGGGGGGAAGTGGATCTGTGCCAGCTCTGCTCTGTTCTGCTCCTGTGTTTATTATTCTGCAGAAAATGAATTGTTAAGATGGAGTCTGTATTTCTCTGCTGAATGTTATACTTCACAAAAAAGATGAGAAAATAATGGAAGGGGCAAGTGGAAAACACGACATCCTACTGCAAACAACTCTGTGTTTTGGGCAGTTCTTAATTAGAAACACAAAATATTACAACTCCTTTTTTTCTCCAAGACCCTTCACACCCCTAAAAATTCTCCTTCAGTATACCGAGTGTGGAACTGAAGTTATGAAATCCCCATTCAACTGGATAGCTTATCACCTCATTGGATAAGTTGAGATCAAATTTTATCTTTTACTCCAACCCCAGGACTAACATCGTGGGGGGGAAAACAAACAAACACGGGGCTAGAAGAGCCATGTAATCATTCCTGCAGGCAAATCAGATATAAATCCTATTTATTTGGGGCATTTGTGAATGAAATTATATAGTCCATAATATTTATGAACTGCCTCTTTACCAAATTTACATTTTAACTGCGGCTCATCGTTTGTTGTAAATGTTAAGGTTGCAAGTCATCGTGAATTATGCTTTGATATGGGAAAAGCTATAAATGGATACTTTAATAAGTAAATATAAATAAGTGATCGTTTAAGTGACAGCACCCAGATGAGCTTCTGATCTCTAAAAGTTAAGCAGGGAAGGATCTGGCTAATGTTTGTAAAAAATACTAATCAAATAGGAACATCAGGACTTGGAAAGTTTGAAAGTCAAAAATATATCTGTCTTACACCTGTTCAAGAGCGTGATGGAATTTTAGACATCTGGGATGTTAAATATTAACATTTTAGAAGGTTTTGGAGGAGGAAGCTGTAATTTGTCAACTTTGTAAGAAGCCCAGTTTACCCATTTTGATGAAAATACACCTATTGCCTGAACATTAAAGCTTAATTTGTTCTGAAAGTACTTACCGTAGTTTTAAAAACTGTATTATCATCCCTTTTGTTTCTGCCGCTTCGTAACACAGATTCTGTTTGGGGATAATTTGTGTCCTGCGGTATATTTAAACTTTCTGCTATTGATACTTCTATATTGATAATAAAAGAAAGAAGTTAAATTCTTCCCCAATGTACTTACCAATCCATTGCCATTAGTGATAATCATTTGCATATAATCTCAGCTTATACTATTTAAGTTCTGAAATTTCCAATGTGTCCAAATTGCAGTTCACCATATTCTAGTCAAACATTTAAGATTTTTTTTTCACGAAGCAATGAGGTACCACTTATGAAGTCTTAATTCCCATCCATCATCTTTACTAGATAGAGAAAAGGAGGTAAAACAAATGCACTAAAAATGTAAAGAAAAATGTGAATGATTTAAATTTTACAAGTAATGCAATGTTACCCATAGGCTAGCGACCCCGCCCCCTTAATCCTGGTACCACTTCAAGTTACTTTTTTAAAAAAATTTCTTCAGTCTTTTATTTCAAAATTATCCTCAGTTGTAATCTTCTTTAGGTAAACATGCCCCCCCTAGCTACTTCGGGATATTTTATTCACATTGGCTTTGCAGATTTGATTATATGTCTGTATTCCTTTAGATGCTCTGAAAACTGATCTAAATTGAAGAAAAGGCTGAGAGATCCTATTTTTTAAAATATAAGCTTTATTTGGTCTTAAAAAGGGACATAATTCTTTGAATTAAAATAACGATGTAACCCTTGCTACAGGTAGTCCTTGATTTAAGACAGATCGCTTAGTGACTGTTTGAAGTTACGATCTACATGAAAAATAGAACATGACCCAAATCTGAAATTCTGATGTTTGGCTCCCCCTCCTCAAAGTCATGTGACCGCACTTTGGGAGCTTGGCAACACAGCCGCATTTATGACTGCTTGCAATATCCTGTGCTCACTTGACAGCATTTCATGAGTTTTGTGGAAAACTTCCAGGGACGCGGTGGCTCAGTGGGTTAGGATGCTGAGCTTGTCGACCAGAAGGTCGGCAGTTTGGCGGGTCAAATCCCGAGTGCCGCGTAACAGAGTAAGCGCCTGTTACTCGTCCCAGCTTCTGCCAACCTAGCAGTTCGAAAGCACGTAAAAATGCGAGTAGAAAAATAGGGACCACTCCGGTGGGAAGGTAACAGCGTTCCGTGCGCCTTTGGCGTCTAGTCATGCCGGCCACATGACCACGGAGACGTCCTCGGACAAGCGCTGGCTCTTCGGCTTTGAAACGGAGATGAGCACCGGCCCCTAGAGTCGGAAACGACTAGCACTCGTGTGCGGGGGAACCTTTACCTTTACCTTTATAGCGCTTACTTCCGGTTTTTGGCAAAACCGAGTCCATACCAAACAATGGGCTTGCACTTATGACTGCCATGCTTGCGTAACAACGGCAAAAATGGTCATGTAACCAGCCCATTTATCTAGCATTATAGCAACAGCACTTAGCAATAGCACAAGACTTATGTACTGATTCATAGTGCTTTACAGCCCACTCTAAGCAGTTTTACAGAGTCAGCCTCTTGCCCCCAACAATCAGGCTCCTCATTTTACCGACCTCAGAAGGACGGAAGGCTGAGTCCATCTTCAGTCAGCCAGGATTGAACTCCAGGCTGTGGGCAATTAGTCTGCAATACTGCAGGTAGATAGATAGATAGATAGATAGATAGATAGATAGATAGATAGATAGACAGACAGACAGACAGACAGAGACGTAGATAAAAGGTAAAGGTTCCCCTGCACATGCGTGCTAGTCGTTTCCGACTCTCGGGGCCGGTGCTCATCTCCGTTTCAAAGCCGAAGAGCCAGCACTTGTCCGAGGACGTCTCCGTGGTCATGTGGCCGGCATGACTGGACGCCAAAGGCGCACGGTACGCTGTTACCTTCCCACCGGAGTGGTCCCTATTTTTCTCCTTGCATTTTTACCTGCTTTCGAACTGCTAGGTTGGCAGAAGCTGGGACGCGTAACAGACGCTCACTCTGCTACGCGGCACTCAGGATTCGACCCGCCAAACTGCCGATCTTCTGATTGACAAGCTCAGCGTCCTAACCCACTGAGTCACCGCGTCCCACTGAGACGTAGATAGCACTTATCGATAGCATTTAGACTTATATACCGCTTCACAGTGCTTTATAGCCCTCTCTGAGCAGTTTTACAGAGTCAGCCTCTTGCCCCCAATAATCTGGGTCCTCATTTTACCAACCTCAGAAGGATGGAAGGCCGAGTCAACCTTCAGTCAGCCAGGATCGAACTCCCGGCTATGGGCAATTAGTCTGCAATACTGCAGATAGATAGATAGTTAGATAGATAGATGGAGATAGGTAGATGGATAGATAAGATAGGTAGAGGTAGATAGATAGACAGACACAGACAGATAGCACTTAGCACTTAGACTTATCTACCGCTTCACACTGCTTTACAACCCTCTCTAAGCGGTTTACAAAGTCGGCCTCTTTCCCCCAACAATCTGGGTCCTCATTTTACCGACCTCGTTAGGACAGAAAGCTGAGTCCACCTTGAGCCTTGTCAGAACCGAACATAAATCGTAATTATGATTTATGACCATAATGGGCAGGCTTCATTACAGTCATAACTCGAGAACTACCATGGGTATATTTGAGGACTTTCTGCTCTAGAGATTTACCTTTTGGCTTTGGGACATTGCAGTTCATAGACATGTGAGGAGAGCAGAGGTGAGAATGCAGATGGAAGCCTTATATTCTAGAGGCTGTATCTGGAGTGGGGAGATTTGGGTTCAAGTCTTGCTACAGTGATCGAGGTCACTGGATGATTTGGGGCAAGTGTTTCTCCCTCAGCCCAATCAATCACACAGTTTGTTGCGAGTATAAAATTCAAAGGAACACTGGTAAACTACCTTAAGACCACAAAGAAAAGGTAAGCAATTACAGGCAGTCCTCGAATTACAACCATTCATTTGTTTTCCACACGACTGTTGCAGCATCCCCCATGGCCACTTAATCAAAATTCAAACGCTTGGCAACTGTCTCACATTTATGACAATTGCAGTGCCCTGGGGTCACCTTTTGAGGCCTCCTGATAAGTACAATCAATGGGGAAGCCAGATTCACTTAACAACCATGTTACTAACTTAACAACTGCTTAGCAATGGAAATTTGGGGTTCAGTTGTGGTCATAAGTCGAGGACTACCTGTAATGATATTAAAGGGTTACAGGGGGAAAAAAATCTAAAGTCCTGCCTTGGGCAGTTGGTTGTTTGCTTCTTTCTTCAGTCTCTTGTTGCCATTTTTTTCTTCCATTCTTGAGACATTTAGCAAACAGCTGCGAAAAACCAGAAACTAACATGAGGTAATTTGATAAGTCTTAACACTGCTTGAGCTATTTGTTGCTACAGAAAGCTTTCTACGGCTACTCAGCAGCGTTTAATTCATAATTAAATATATTGTCTAGGTATATGGCTGCCAAGTTATTTCAAATGTGAGCCTTCACGTGAACTGTAATGTATTTTTAGCATGGCCAAGAAGCGCTTTATTGCTCTACAAAGGGATCCCTCTATCAGCCGGATCAATTTAGAAACAGTTTGCTCCAGGAATCTATCAATTAGGTTGCTGCTAGCAAACAGAGGCTCCCAACCTTTTGGGCACCAGGGACCGGTTCCGCAGAGAGAGGTTTTTCCGCGGACCGGAGGGTGTGTGTTTTTTGTGCTGCCTGCATCTCGTGGATGGGGCTTTGCTTGTTCGTGCTGATCGGTTGCTGGTATGCCGTGGCCCGGTACCGGTTCATGGACCGAGATTGGGGACCCCTGTGCTAGACTATAACCATTGACTGTGCTGGAAAAAGCATGTGAAGTGCCAAGACTGTACTAAAACAGGAAGGGAAAAAAAATATCCAATCACCTCCTGGCACGTGAACATGATATAATTTGGAAAAAGGACTATACAGGTTGCCTTTGACAGTTCATTCAGCGATCAGTTGAAGTTACATCGGCGTTGAAAAAAAATGACCATTTCCCAAACATATGGCCTTTGCGGCATCCCCATGGTCAGGTGATAAAAGTTCAGAACTTGGCAACTGACTCATATTTATGACGGTTACAGTGTCCCGGGGTCACATTTTGCGACCTTCTGACAAGCAAAGTCAATGGGGAGTTCAGATTCACTTAGCAGCGGTGTTACTAACTTAACAACGGTGGCAAGAAAGGTCGTAAAATGGGGTAAAAAAAATCACAAGAACTGCCTCGCCTAGCAGCAGAAATTTTGGACTCAATTTTGGTTGTAAGTTGAGGACTACCTATATTTTAATTGCACAGAGTACCCTATACTGCCTTGAACCCCTGAAGGCAGGATATATATATATATATATAACAGACATATTTGATATATATGAAGTTAAACCAGGAAGAAAGTCTGAAACATAGACCACCTACCTCAAGGGTCTTCAAACTTGGCCCTTCTATGACTTGTGGACTTCAACTCCCAGAATTCCTCAGCCAGGCATTCTGGGAGTTGAAGTCCACAAGTCATAAAAGGGCCAAGTTTGAAGACCCCTGACCTACCTGAATTACGATGGAGGGGTCAGATGGTTGGATATTTCATGTTTACATTTACTGATGTATTCACATGTTGTGAGGCTTTAACTGCTCTCCCAGCAAAGGACAATCACCAGTCCTGATCATTAAACACTAACTGCCACTGTTAGTATTCATCAATTACATCGGGGTCTCCCAACGTGCAGATTTCAACTGGTTGGGGAATTCTGGGACTTGAAGTCCACAAGTCTTAAAATTGCCATGTTTGGAGGCCTCTGAATTAGACATCCATTTCTTAGCAGAGGTCCAATATTTGGCAGTACTTCAAGGACATTAAAATGGCGGCGTATAAGATTAAAGGCCTGCGTCATTTTTCCACAGTATCTAATTAAATGCCCAGGAAATCCTGTAAGTAGCCCTTAAGAATTCACTTTTAATGTTGACGCCCTGTAACTGAAGAGTTTGATGTAGCAGTTAAGGGAGGGGTGTCAAACTGCCGGCCCGCGGGCCAGATGCATCACGCAAAACCGTGCCCAACCCATTGCCGGCAATGGGAAAAAAGTCACGATACGTCGCAACACGTCACGTGACGTCGCAATTTTGACAACCGTGACTTAAGGCATCAGGCTAAAAACTGGGTGACCGAGTTCTAGTCCTGCCTTAGACATAAAGCCAGCTGGGTGATCTTGCTCCAGTCCCTTTCTCTCCGCCCTAGGAAGGAGGCAATGGCAAACTATTTTTAAAAAACTTTTCCAAAAAAACCCTGCAGGAACTAGTCCAAGCATCCACCAGGAGTCAAAAACTGTGTTGAAGGCACAAAAGAACTCCCCGCTCACCCAAAGTAGCAAACACAGCCACCATTATGAGAAACTCTTCACTTGGTCTTCACCTGCCCTTCACCCAACATTTAAATCTATGAAACCATCTAGGATGGGGAAGGCTCACACTGTTGTGATTCAGGGTCAGCCTGTGGGTTCGGCAGTTGGGTCGGATGATTCAGAGGAGGAGGAGGAGGAGGGGTTTGGAGAGCCTGCAGAGGACAGTTCTGAGGCTGCGCAGAGCCCTCAGCCAGGCCCCTCCCATCTGGTTACTACGCAGACCCAGCTGTGTGAGCCTGACAGGGTGGATGAAGATGACCCACAGCTGGCCCTGTTCAAGGATGCCCGATGCAGGAGGCAGTCAATCAGGAGTAAACAGAGGAAGGCAATGGGGCACCTCGGAAGGAGGCAGAGAGAAGCCACGCCTTGAACTGTTTAAAAGGGGAATGTGTGGGAGGGCTGGTTTGCTGAAGGCAACCGTTTGAATAGCTCCTGTTTCATGGTTCGTGTTTTGGTTTTGCTCTGTTTTGTGTCAATAAATTTGGCAGGCTTAGTTCCAGCCTCTTGCCTTTTTGAAAAGGGGTTGTCCCTGCCTTTTCTGCAGGGCCGGTAGTAGGCTGGTACAGAACACACACGTGCTTAGTTTGTGTTATATAGCAATATATGAAAATAGCATTATGAAGCCGTAAATTGTTACCCTCTGGAGATCTTCACTAAAGAAAGGTTGGGTGGGTCTGGTCAGGAGTTTGTCTACACTACCCAACTCTTGTAAAATCATCAGCTTCCTTGTCGGAGGTGCAATATGCAAGGCCGTTAGCGTATCCTTGTAATTTGTAAGCTGCTTTTGCATGGTAGCTTTGCTGAGCTGCTTCACTGCGTCAACAAGTAACTTCCTTTTCCTTTTACTTCTTTGTTTCTTTAGGAGAGCTAGATGCAAGACACATTCACAAGTGACATGTTACACACCAACCAGGGAGTGCTAAGCAGGTAACAATCACGTCAGTGGTGGGATTCAAATAGGTGAACCACCGGTTCTCTGTGTGGATGCCGCTTCCGGATGTCCGTCCTGGGCCTGGGCAACAAAAAATTAGCTCCTGGTTCTGCTGAACTGGTGCGAACCGGCTGAATCCCACCACTGAATCACATCCTAATAATCCATAGTTATGTTTGCAGGGCTAATAAAATATCAGTATTGCAAAGAACTTTCCTCTTTGGTTTTTATATACATATACATACATACGTATATTTTTGTTCAGGACAAGGTTAAAATACAAAACTAAAAAAAACACACTAAAACCCCCCACAAACAAACAACCCAAAAGACAAAGAACCCCCCCCCACACACACACACAAAACAACAACAAAAAACATTACTACATTAGTTCCCATCCCTTGCAGAACAGGCCCTCCCAAAATTTTTAAACTACTAGCAAATCTAATAGCAAATTATTAACCGGTCTTTTATATGTCTTCTATTAGCGACAAAGTAGCGAACAGGAAGAATAGAGAATTCTCCACGTTAATGCAGCACTGATTATAATACGATAAATATAAACTGATCAGGTGAGAGTCTTGTGGTTATGTCATCCAAGTGGCTTTTAAGGTGGTGGATCCTGAGGAAGTGAACACAATCCCCTGCTACTTATAGATTAAAGCAGCCAGGAAGGGGATGAGGAACTGAATCCAAACTGTGCTCAAGCTAGACCAGGGGTGTCAAACTGCGGGCCGGATGCACCATAGCGAAACCGCACCCACCCCATTGCCGGCAAAGGCAAAAAAGTTGCGACATGACACGTCACGTGACGTTGCGAGTTTGACACCCTTGACCTAGCCCAGGGGTCAGCAACCTGAAACAGTGAAAGAGCCACTCGGAACCGGTTCCCTCACAAAAGGAAAAACTGGGAGCCGCAAAAAATGTGTGCGCATGCGCGTACATGCGCGCATGGGCAGAACAGGGTTTGACTGAAGAGTGGAGCCAAGGCGAGATATGCACCTACCCTGCATATTTGAATTGATTGGTTGAACTTTTTTAGTCCCACTTTTTTTTTTTTTTTTGGACTGCACATGGCAGAGGACTGGGAGCCGCAGGAGACGGCTGAAAGAGCCGCATGCGGCTCCGGAGCCGTGGGTTGCAGACCTGTGACCTAGAGAAAAGGTGTTGACTTACCCCTCAGAATCCAACAAAACTGGATAACTACAGGTAGTCCTTGACGTATGACCACCAGTGAGACTGAAATTTGTTTCTAAGTGAGATAGTTAAGTGAGTTTTGCCCCATCTTGCCACAGCTGTTAAGTGAATCACTGCAGTTCAGATGGTACCATTTAAATCAGTGTAGAGGAGTATGTACTTACAATGATTCGTTTAGTGACCATTCAAAGTGACAACGGCAGTGAAAAGAGCAATTTATGACCGTTTTTGAGACGACTATTGCGGCATCCCCATGGTCATGTGATCAACATTCACCTGCTTGGCAACTGGCTCATATTTATGACGGTTGCATCGGGCGATCCCCTTTTGCAACCTTCTGCCCAGCCAAGTCAATGGGGAAACCAGATTCACTGAACAGCCGCTTAACAACTGCAGTGATTCATGCAACATTCGTGACAAGAAAGGTCATAAAATAAGGCAAAACTCACTTAACAATTGCCTTGCGTAGCAAGGAAAAGTTTGGGCTAAATAGTGGTCATAAGTTGAGGAGTACCTGTAGATGAATTCCTGTAGGAGGAATTCAACAGCCATTACATAAATACCAACTTAGCTCTTAAAGAGAAGAGCGAGTAGGAAAGAAACTCAAGATTGCTCTGCTTTATTTCTCTTTGGTATAAGGGGTTACTGTTAGGGTTGGCGAAGGAGGGACAATTTCTGTTAGAACAGAACAGAATAGAATAACAGAGTTGGAAGGGACCTTGGAGGCCTTCTAGTCCAACCCCCTGCTCAGGCAGCAACCCCTATACTGTTAGATGATTAGTGCCAGCCATTGGCAGTTCCCCAAAAGGATCATCAGATGGAGGCAAAGAGGCTTCTTTGCTTCCACTGATGAGCCAAGGGTCTCGGACCCACAGCCCCATTGGCGAGAGAGTTTTATGGTCAGGGAGGGGCCAAGACCCCCCATAAATACCTCTGCACGAGGGGCTGTTCTTTGTTCTAGTTCTCCTGTTCTATTCTCCAGTTCTATCTCTACTCCTAACCTCTAGTTTAGTCATGTAATGCTAGCTTGTTTTCTTTTCTTTTATTTCTCTCTCACATGCAGGCATGAATGCTTTCATGCCAAGTATTTCTTTCTCTTTGATCTATCATTGAATAAAGCTAATATGATTGCATCTCTGCGTGATGCTTTTTGCTTGGGAGCTCCTTTAACGATCCATCGTGAGAACACCTCACATATACCATTTCAGGTTTTCACGGTTCTGATATGCGTATTTCCAGTAAGTCTCGTGTTCTTCAGCTGGCTTCCTTTAAGAGCTGAAAACTGGAGAATTAGAATTTAGATTTATTATTGTAATTCATTATATTTTATTTTGAACTGTGTTTTGTATGTAAGTTCTGTAAGCTGCGTAGAATTTGGTTTTAGGCAGCAGGCAAATGCTGTGAATAAATAAACGAATGAATGAATGTAATGTAAGGACAATCCTTTTTAGAAAATGAGGAAGACGAAGAGGTGACCACTTCTACAGTGAAATGCTTTTCTGGATTTGTCATCACTTCTATATTGCATTTTTCTTCAAGACAGAAAGAAATAATTCTAACCTGGATCAACAATAGGATAAAGAACAAAGCCATCTTCCTCATTGCACAACAATGTTGTTTCATTAAGTTGGTGATTTCGTGTTTCATGTTTCGATGCAGCCTGGTCCAGATCAAAAGTAGGTCCTGCTGATTCAGACAAGCACAGAGTTAGGAGTATGATTCAGGTCATTGAGTCCAATTTCTGTTCAGCAAGAAAATTCAATGGAGCTCACTTTCAGGTTTAGCTTGTTCGGGACGTAATAACCTAAATGTCTTGCAGAGATATTTTCTTGATTTAAGACTAAAAGAATGGAATCAATTATACCTATCATTTTTTTCTTCTCTCTCTCTCTCTCTCTCTTCTTCATCATCATCTATATCTATCACCTATTGATTTTTTTGTTTTGTCAATCATTTTTCTTATCTATCTAATCTATGAATTCGTATCTATCTATCTATCTATCATCTATCTATCTATCTATCTATCTATCTATCTATCTATCACTATCATCTAGCTATCAACATCAATCTATGAATTCATTTTTATCTATCTATCTATCTATCTATCTATCTGTCTGTCTGTCTGTCTGTCTATCTATCTATCATCAATGAATTCATTTCTATCTGTCTGTCTATTATCTTTTTTTGTTCTGTCTGTCAATCATGTTTTCTGTCTGTCTATCTCATTTTCTCTCTCCCATCTCTATCATTTTTTTCCTCTCCTCTGTCTCTCTTTTTCTCTCTCTTCTCTCATAAGAAATGATTCTGGGCCATGCACAATAATAATAATAATAATATAAAGTTGGAAGGGACCTTGGAGGTCATCTAGTCCAACCCCCTGCTCAGGCAGGAAACCCTATACCATTTCAGGCAAATGGCTGTCCAGTCTCTTCTTAAAAACCTCCAGTGTTGGAGCATTCACCACCTCTGGAGGCAGGTTGTTCCACTGGTTAATTGTTCTAACTGTCAGGAAGTTTCTCCTTAGTTCTAGGTTGCTTCTCTCCTTGACTAGTTTCCATCCGTTGCTTCTTGTCCTGCTTTCAGGTGCTAATTTTCTTATGGCCGTGTGGCTAAGAGCGTGTCCTGTTTCACAGCAGTGGCCATGCTGTGGAGATCCCTGTGGAAATTTGTGTCACTTCACATACAAATGTTGAGTCTTAAAACCTGAGTGATTTAAGTTGGCTTCAGTATTATTAATATATTGCTACCTTATGTTTTTCAGACATCCTGTTGCTCTGTGTTTTGATTCTGGATTTCATCTGTTTTATTGCAAATCAATTTTAAAGCCTTAGGATGGAAAAGAGGCTTACAGTAGAAGCAAATCTTTTGTTAATAAATTTGACAATTTTGTACTAGTTTTTTTCACTGAAGAAACTCAAAGGAACTTTTAAGAAAAACAACAACAACCTTGCATGCATCTGTTGAATTAGAGCCAATCAAGAAATATCACTGCATCTATTTAGGGCTGAATTAAAGTCTTTAACTTTATTTATGGTTTTATGATGGTCGTGCTTTACTTAATTATTGTTGATACGAACAGCTAATTTTCTTATTGCTAAGAAAAAAATGTTATACAGATATTGCCAGAGAAAGTTAGGCTTTTTTTGCTCTTCACTTATTCTAATCTTATTTACTATCAAGTTTATTTTTTCCTCATAGTAATTTATAAGTAAAAATAACAACTTACACATACAAACAAGCTGATTCTATGAGAGCTAATGCCATAATAAACACACTTAACATTAAAATACAATAAACTACAGCGCTGCATTTGCAGATACAAACTAATTTAGTTTTCTGCCTAGAAGTTTAATTTCTAGAAGCATTATTCACACTAGTAAAACAGTTTAAAGTAAAGCAGCTACAAAACTTACCTTTTCTGTTATCAGCTGGATCTTTATTGGGTAAAGGAAGTTCCTCTTCCATGTCAAATATTGCAAGGAGGCCACTCTGGTCAGTTCCAAGAACATCATCTTAAGAAAATAATTATAGTACATAAAATAAAAACTATTTTTATGTACATAATTACGCATTTTATACAGGTAGTCCTAGACTTACAACCATCATGGGATTAACATTTAAGACTTTCCCAGCCGGCTTCTGACAAGCAAAGTCAATGGGGGAAGCCAGATTTGCTTAATGACCACATGATTCAGTTAACAACTGCAGTGATTTGCTTAACAACCATGGCGCAAAAGGACGTAAAATGGAGTTTGACTCACTTAGCAACTGCCTTGCTTAGCAACAGAAATGTTGGGTTCAATTGTGGTCGTAAGTCGAGGACTATGTAGAAAAATGCAAAAGCTTTATTAGAACATAACAAACTTACTAAACTTTTGGGGTAGCTTATGCACATCTTAGAAAATCTATTGGTCAGCTATAGTTAGACTGGATTTTGTTCATACTTACCAATCATATCTCTTCCAGCTCCTTCATCTCCAAATCCATCATACTCTAGTGCAGTTTTGTCTCCAGTTAAATTCAAAGAACTGTGATCAGCCAGGTGACTATTGGAACTATTTATTAAACTGTCACTGAAAAAGCTACCGTGCCTTGGAATTTCAATTTCGTCATCTGTGAGAAATACGTATGAATGACTCAGCTATGTTTATATATCTCAGACATGCAATACTTTGCAGCGAGTTAAAATCAGTTGCTTATAAAAACTGAACCCAGAACGCAACTTTTGAAAATGAAATTACACACCCTTTGTATTTTGATTTATGAGGAAAGAAAAGTTGCAGCCTCACTCACCAAAATTGCCACCACTGAGAACATTCTGCCCATAAAATTCTCTCAATGTGATGTCCTCAGTTTTGCTCTGGTGCAGTGTAAAATGTTGGGCAACCTCAATGGCCCTATTAGAAAAGGGGGAAAAAAATGAACCGAAGAAAGGATTTTAGGAAATGCTACATAACTGGACCATAACTTCCTAATTCAGAAAACGTATCCATACAATAGGTAAAGGTAAAGGTTCCCCCGCACACGCGTGCTAGTCGTTTCCGACTCTAGGGGCCGGTGCTCATCTCCGTTTCAAAGCCGAAGAGCCAGCGCTTGTCCGAGGACGTCTCCGTGGTCATGTGGCCGGCATGACTAGACGCCAAAGGTGCACGGAACGCTGTTACCTTCCCACCGTAGTGGTCCCTATTTTCCTACTTGCATTTTTACGTGCTTTCGAACTGCTAGGTTGGCAGAAGCTGGGACGAGTAACAGGCGCTCACTCTGCTACGCGGCACTCGGGATTCGACCCGCCAAACTGCCGACCTTCTGATCGACAAGCTCAGCATCCTAACCCACTGAGCCACTGCGTCCCTTATAATATAGCCTAATTAAATTGCATTTCCACCGCCCTTCACTTATTACTCCATAATAGGATTAAGAAATGTTTAGTAGCAGATTTACCAACAAGGGCTGCTTCAGTTACTACATTCATCTTTCTTTATCCCAAAAATATAGTTCAAGAATTAAAAACTAGCAATATACAGGTAGTCCTCGACTTATGACCATAATTAATAATAATTATGATAAAGTTGGAAGGGATCTTGTAGGTTATCTAGTCCAACACCCTGCTCAGGCAGGAAACCCTATACCATTTCAGACAAATGGCTCTTCTTAAAAACTTCCAGTGTTGGAGCATTCACAGCTTCCGGATGCAGGTGGTTCCACTGGTTAATTGTTCCAACTGTCAGGAAGTTTCTTAGTTCCAGGTTGCTTCTCTCCTTGATTAGTTTCCATCCGTTGCTTCTTGTCCTGCCTTCAGATGCTTTGGAGAACAGCTTGACTCCCTCTTCTTTGGGGCAGCCCCTGAGATATTGGAACGCTGCTATCATGTCACCCCTCACCCTTCTCTTCGTTAAACTAGAGATACCCAATTCCAGCAACTGTTCCCTATATGTTTTAGCCTCCAGCCCCCTAATCATCTTTGTTGCTTTTCTCTGCACTTTTTCTAGAGTCTCAACATCTTTTCTACATGGTGGTGACCAAAACTGGATGCCATATTCCAAGTGTGGCCTTACCAAGGCCTTGTAAAGTGGTATTAACACTTCACGCGATCTTGATTCTGTCTGTCTGTTGATGCAGCTTAGCACTGTGCTGGCTTTTTTGGTGTCTGCCAAAACTGGGCCCAACATATCTGTTGCTAAGTGAGACATTTGTTAAATGAGTTTTGCCCCATTTAACCATCTTTTCTGCCATAGTTGTTAAGAGAATCACTGTAGCTGTTAAGTTAGTAACACAATTGTTAAATAAATATGGCTTCCCCATTGATCTTGTTTGTCAGAAGGTTGCAAAAAATGATCAAACGACTCTGGGGCACGGCAACCTTCATAAGTACATGCCACTTGCCAAGTGCCTGAATTTTGATCACGTAATCACGGGGATGCTTCAATAGCCATAAGTGTTAAAAACGGTCATAAGTCACTGTTTTTCAGTGCTGTTGTAACTTCACACGATCACTAAATGAACTGTTGTAAGTTGAGGACTATCTGTCTATCGTTATTGTAAAAAACATTACTCTGGACTATGAAAAAGTTTAAGAAAACCCAATTAATCCCCATGAAGGAAATCTAGTGCTCTGTGCTGTTCTGACCTATAGTAAATCTAGCCTGAGTAAATGGATTGAAAACAGAGACGTGATCCCTTGCAATCAAGTCATAACTATGTAGAAAATAGAGTTGTTTGATATTCAAGACGCTGAGAGGGAGGGAAATGGGAGCAGAATGGAAAATGGCAGTGAGAAAAGCTGTATTAAAGTGACAGATGAACTACAACTAGACAGAACTGTGGATTTGCCAGGCAAGGAGAGACAGTACGAATGAACCTTTATTGTCAAAGTACAACCATGTGTACATTGAGATTGGCTGAGCCTCCCTTTGTGCCCCCACCCCCAACTTACAGTGACAACAAACCCTCCATCTTATTACATCATGGCACAACGCACTGGCCTCGCAAGTCAATTATGCACAAAGTTTATAAAAATTATTTCCCGTTCAAAAGCCTAACAGCCCACGGATAGAAGCTGTTTTTCAGCCTGTTGGTGCGGCTGGCTACACTCCTGTGTCTCCTACCCAATGGTAGGAGAGTAAAGAGTTACCGTCCAGGGTGTGAGTCGTCCCTGAGGATTTTCCTCACTCTTCCAAGGCAGCGGGGCCTGGCGAGGTCATCCAGTGGTGTTAGGGAACAGCCCAGAATGTTTTGTGCTGTGCTCACCACCCTCCGTAATGCTTTCCTATCCGCAGCTGTCAGACCAGCATACCAAACCACAATACAGTACAAGAGGACGCTCTCTATAGTAGATGGGTAAAAGAGGGTCATTAGCCATTGTTCTACCCTGTTCTTCCGCAAGACCCTAAGAAAGTCGAATCTCTGTTGGGCCTTTCTGGCCACCTGGGTTGTGTTGACTTTCCAGGTCAGATCTTCACAGAGGTAGAAATTTAAAGGAGGAAATTCTCTCCACACAGTCCTCCCCGATGTAAAGTGGGACAGTAGTTCAAATTCATCGTCATAAAAAAAGAAAATAAAATGTATAATGGGAAATGAACTATAGAGCAGCGCAGGTTGCCCTTGACACACGATCACAATCAAGCCCCAAATGTTTGTTGCTGAGACAGTGAAGTGAATTTTGCCCTATTTGACACACTTTCTTGCCACAGTTGTTAAGTGAATCACTGCAGTAGTTAAGTAACAATGTTGTTAAGTGAATCTGGCTTCACAAGATGACCAAAAGGTGATCACATAGCTCCAGGATACTGCAACGGTCATAACTATGAGTCAGTTGCCAAATATCTGAATTTTGATCACAGGGCAATGGGAATGCTGCCATGATCGTAAGTGTGAAAAACAAGTCATAAGTGACTTTTTTCAATGCTGTTGTAACTTTGAATGGACACGAAATGACTAACTGTAAGTCAAGGACTACCTGTAGCAGAGAAAGAGGCCTGTGATTTTGTTCCTCCACATGTACAGGTAATCCTTGACTTATAACAGATCATTCAGTGACCATTCAAAGTTACAATGGCACTGTGAAAAGGGACTTATGACCATTTTTCACACAACAGTTGTAGCATCCCCATGGTCACATGATCAAAATTCAGAAGCTTAGCAACTGGTTCATAATCATAATAGTAAAGTTGGAAGGGACCTTGGAGGTCTTCTAGTCCAACCCCCTGCTCAGGCAGGAAACCCTATACCATTTCAGACAAATGGCAGTCCAGTCTCTTCTTTAAAAACTTCCAGTTGGAGCATTCACAGCTTCTGGAGGCAGGTGGTTCCACTGCTTAATTCTTCTCACTGTCAGGAAGTTTCTCCTTAGTTCTAGGTTGCTTCTCTCCTTGACTAGTTTCCATCCGTTGCTTCTTGTCCTGCCTTTAGGCGCTTTGGAGAATAGCTTGACTCCCTCTTCTTTGGGGCAGCCCCTGAGATATTGGAACAGTGCTATCATGTCACCCCTCACCCTTCTCTTCGTTAAACTAGAGATACCCAATTCCTACAACCGTTCGTTATATGTTTTAGCCTCCAGTCCCCTGATCATCTTTGTTGCTCTTCTCTGCACTCTTTCTAGAGTCTCAACGTCTTTTTTACATCGTGGTGACCAAAACTGGATGCCACATTCCAAGTGTGGCCTTACCAAGGCCTTGTAAAATCGTATTAACACGTCACATGATCTTGATTCTGTCCCTCTTGTTAATGCAGCCTAGCACTGTGCTGGCTTTTTTGCACACGGCTGGCTCCTGTTTAAGTGATTGTCCACTAGGACTCCAAGATCCCTCTCACAGTTACTACTATCCAGCAAGGTACCCCTTATACTATACCTGTACATTTTAATGTCATATTTATGATGGATGCAGTGTCCTGGGATCATCTGATTAGCTTTTGTGATCTTCCGAAAAGCAAAGTCCATGGGGAAGCCAGGTTCACTTAACAACCATGTTATTAACTTAACTGCAGTGATTCACTTAACAACTGGGGCAAGTAAAGTCGTAAAATGGGGCAAAACTCACTTAACAAATGTTTCACTTAGCAACATAAATTTTGCGCTCAATTGTGGTCATAACATGAGGACTACTTGCAATGTAGAAGCATGCATATTTTCTACTATAAAGTTTCGAGTAATTCACCGTCTGTGAGAAAAGGGGTTTCAGAGGGAATTCACTCCCTTTTCACTTGTTCTGTACTTAGCAAGAAACAAACGTAGGAAAATATTTACTTCGTGTCTGGAAGTTGGGTGTCAAAATCATGAAACTCTTCAGGCAATGTGATGGCATCATAATTTGCCTCAGAATTTCCTTTAGGAAGGTCAACAAGCCCTGAAGAAAAATGCATAACGTAAGATTAACTGTGGGATGATGTAGCTTTATACATCCTGCAAGATAAAAATGGACAGGTATTTGAGGGCATCCAGCAAATGCACTCACATTTTTTAAACCTTCACCTAGTACAAGGTCCCTTCCAGCTCTATTCAATTCAAAAGAAGACATTAATTAGATGGCAGAAAAGTGTGCAGAGAAGAGCAACGAAGATGATCAGGGGCCTGGAGGCTAAAACATATAAGGAACGGTTGCTGGAATTGGGTATGTGTAGTTTAACGAAGAGAAGGGTGAGGGGGGACATGATAGCAGCGTTCCAATCTCTCAGGGGTTGCCCCAAAGAAGAGGGAGTCAAGCTATTCTCCAGAGCACCTGAAGGCAGGACAAGAAGCAACGGATGGAAACTAATCAAGGAGAGAAGCAACCTGGAACTGAGGAGAAATTTCCTGACAGTGAGAACAATTAACCAGTGGAACTGCTTGCCTCCAGAAGTTGTGGGTGTTCCAACAGTGGAGGTTTTTTAAGAAGAGACTGAACAGCCATTTGTCTGAAATGGTATAGGTATAGGTTTCCTGCCTGAGCAAGGGGTTTGACTAGAAGACCTTCAAAGTCCCTTCCAACTCTATTATTATTATTATTATTATTATTATTATTATTATTATTATTATTATTATTATCATCATCATCATCATCATCATCATCTCTATTACTTGTCAAATGAATAATGATACAATTACAAAAATATTCTGCTACTAGTGCAATTAAGGACATGACTATTCAGAAATAAGCCCTATTGTAATCTTTGGAATTTACTTCTACTCTGATTTTTAGAATTGCAATCTCTACATGATCCAACACTTGTCTGAAATGGTATAGGATCTCTTGCTTGAGCAGGGGGTTGGAGTAGAAGACCTCCAAGGTCCCTTTCAGCCTTATTCTGATTCTGATCTTGAGGCTGCCTTCCAAGTATTATCTCACCAATCCTGAATCCCTGCAAACCACTTCGTTTTCAAAAATTAAAGCCCTTTCTTCAGGCTACAATTAATAAGCTGATTATTAATAATAAGTAGGGGAAAGTCATACCTGGTTGAAAAGTTGATTGCATTTTAAGTAGGGCTTCACTGCAATCTGTCAAAAGATACTTGGTTTTTCTGTGATAGATCTTCACCACTCCTAACAAAAGGTGTCCCGAGGTACGAAGAGCAATTTTAAACTGGGGGGGAAAAGTTGGTATTATCTAGCATTAGTGCGAAATAGAATTAAGAGTATTTCTCCTTGTTCTCATTCTTCTTAAAACAAGCCTAAGAGAGTAGCTGATGTCTCCAAATAGGAAAGCACGGCATCACTTTCAGGAAATACTGGGTTAATCTTGTGCTTAGGCATGAAAACTAGCTGGGTGACTTTGGGCCAGTCACCAGAAGACAAGTGAATTCTAGTCTTGCCTTAGGCATGAGAGCCAGGTGGGTTGACTTTAGTTTTAGGCCAATTAGTCTCTCTCAGCCCACTTCACAGGGTTGTGGTTGTGGGGAAAACAGGAGGAGGAGGAAGCAGTATTAGGAATGTTTGCTGCCTCGAATTATTTGTAAAGTAATAAAGGCAGGATAAAAATTAAATAATTAAAAATGGCTCCATTTGCAGAGGTTGAAAGGGGTAATTTAGACCAATGAGTCCAAGCTCTTGTTTGGCACAAGAACCCAATTTAAGACATCCCTAACAGTTGGCTGGCTGGTCTGTGTCTTGATATATATCCGGTGAAATATATGCTCAATATCACTTGGGACAATTGGTTCTATCGCTGAATTGCTCCTATTGTTAGGAAGCGTTTTGAGCTAGAATCTGCCTTCCTGTAACTTAAAAACGTCATTCTGTATCTTACATACTGAGGTGATATGAGATCACCTCATATCCTTTTTAGTTTTTGTTTTGCAAGACTAAACATATCCTCAAGGTCTTGGTGTAGAACTTAATTTACAATGCCACACCCAATGCTAAATAAAAATAGGGGACATTATTTTTGAGTGTCATACCTTAGGAGAGAGTATCTTTTCAATGGTAGCTTCTAAATTGCATTCAAATATATGAGCCTTTGTGACTTTCTTATCCCAGTGAGCAGCCAACCATATCTTGGACAAAGGCCCACGCTTATTCATAAGCAGCTGCATGTAGAACATTTTGCCAGAAATGTGTTCCTTAACTTGGCAAGCTAGAGGGAAGAAAATATTTTAAATGTTGAATACATCATTTTTTGTAAAAATTCAAAGCTAAAAACCAAAACCAAAACAGCAATCTTAATTTGAAATAAATGATTTGCAAAAATGGGAACCCTTTAATTTGCAGTTCCATGTTTTCAGGCTTCCAAGTAGTTTTAAACAAATGTATTACTTTTGTACAATTTAAGTAACTGCTTAAAATATTATTGGCTACTTGTGATTAGGATATACAGTATCTGTATATGTTATAATGAATTTATCTTCATGCAACGTTTATGTACTAAAACAGTTTCCAAATCAAATAACATTATTGAAATACATAATTTTGACAAAGTGAATATATTGAAACAATGTTTTCCTTGCTTCTGTTGCAAAAATAAGAAAAGTGTTGCTTTCTCAATGAATTTTAGTTTATTTGAAAGATGTACGTCCAATTTTATTCATGTGGCAGTGAGGAGTAAGGAAGGAACTACAATAATCAAACATATTAGGGCATGCAAACATTTTTTACAAACCACAAAGAAAATACACACAAGAATGAAATACGAGATAGAACTTCAGGGGAAGTTTTTTTTTTTGAAAAGGGACACATGTAAGAATGGTTTGGGATGCAAGTCTATGGAGATTCTCAGTCATCCATGTCATGGTTGTCCCAAAGATGCTTTTTCACGAGGCAACTGGACTTTTTCTTTGAAGATATTTCACTTCTCATTCAAGAAGCTTCTTCAGCTATGACCGGATGGTGGGGGAATGGAAGGATTTATACTCCTTGCAGATAGCTGGTCATTTGCATTCTTTTAGAAAGTCGTTGATGCTACCTGGGATGCAAGCAAACCTTTCATGAGAGGTTACTTTATACAACACATACATGGATTTTAAAAAAAGGTACCTATTTTGGGTGAGATTAAAAAAAGAAAAAAAGAGTTAAAGAAGTTTCTAGAGAAGATTTCTCAACATATTAAATTTCTACAGGACTTTTCTACAGGAAAAGTTGGAGCTTGGTTGATAGTTGTTTAAGATGGTTGAATCAAGGGATGATCTCAGAATAGGAGCACCATTACATCTTTCAAAGACCAGGTCTGTTAACAGGTTATTCCTTAGTCTGTGGTCGTAGTTAATAATTCAAATAGATTTGCATAAAAACCACCAGAACGTCAAGTAAGATATGAGTTTCTGGTGAGGCTTCAAGGCAGAGTCTAGATATCCCCAGCACTGCAGTGGACAACTGGTGAATTCTGGCTAGCAAATTCTCTCTGGAAATAGGATATATCATGAGATTGCCCACTTCTACTCTGGACAGTTGCTTCTTGTGAATTGTTTAGTCACCAAGTCATGTCCAACTCTTTGGAACCCCTTGGACCACAACATGCCAGGCCTCTGTCCTCCAGTGTCTCCCGGAATTTACCCAAATCCACGTTCATTGCGTTGTTGACACCATCTAACCATCTCATCCTCTGCTGTCCCCTTCTCCTTTTGCCTTCCATCTTTCCCAACATCAGCAGTCTTTTCCAAGGAGTCCTCTCTTTTCATTTGGCGGCCAAAGTATTTGAGCTTCAGTTTCAATATCTTTCAACAGTCAGGGTTGAATTCCTTTTGGATTGACTGATTTGATCTCCTTGCAGTCCAAGGGACTCTCAAAGAGTCTTCTCCAGAACCACAATTCAGAAGCATCAGTTCTTCAGTGCTCAGCCTTCCTTACGTTCCAACTCTCAGTCATACAGCACTACTGGGAAAACCATAACTTTGACTACACCGACCTTTGTCGGCAAGGTGACGTCTCTGCTTTTTAATATGCTGTCTAGATTTGCCATAGTTTTCCTGCCAAGAAGCAAACCTTTTTTAATTTCATGGCTGCAGTCCCTGTCTGCAATGATCTTGGAGCACAAGAAAATAAAATCTGTCACTGCTTCCATTTCTTCCCCTTCAATTTACCAGAAAGTGATGGGACCAGAAGCCATCTTCTTTTAATGTTGAGTTTCAAGCCAACTTTTGTACTCTCCTCTTTCACCCTTATCAAGAGCCTTTAGTGTCTCTTCACTTTCTGCCATTAGAATGTTATTGTTTGCATATCTGAGGTTGTTATTTTTCCTGACAATCTCAATTCCAGTTTGTGATTCATTCTGCCTGGCATTTTGCATGATGTAGTCTACATACTGGCATAAGTTAAATTAGAAGGGCGACAATTTACCACCTTGTCATACTCCTTTCCCTATTTTGAGCCAATCAGTTGCTCCATGTCCAATTGCTTCTTGACCCGCATGCAGGTGTCTCAGGAGACAGGTAAGGTGGATTAGCACTCCCATCCCTTTAAGAACTTGCCACAATTTGTTGTGATCCACACAATCAAAAGCTTTAGCATAGTCAATGAAACAGGGATAGTTTTTCTGGAAGTCTCTTGCTTTCTCCATAATCCAGCAAATGTTGTCAATTTGATCTCTAGTTCCTCTGACTCTTCAAACCCAGCTGGTAGTTCTTGGTTCACGTACTACTGAAGCCTAACTTGTAGGATTTTGAGTGCAACCTTGATAGCATGTGAAATGAGCACAATTGTACGGTAGTTTGAACATTCTTCAGCATTGCCCTTTTTGGGATTGGAACTGCTCTTCCAATCCTGTGGTCACTGTTGAGCTTTCCAAATTTGCCGGTGTATTGAGTGCAGCACTTTAACAGCATTATCATTTAGGATTTTAAATAGCTCAGCTGGAATACCATCACCTAGCTTTGTTGTTGGTAATGCTTCCTAAGGTTCAGTTGATTTTGCACTGCAGGTTATCTGGCTTGAAGTCAGTGATCACATCACTGTGATTATCAGGGAAAACAAGACCATTCTCATATAGTTCTTCTGTGTATTCTTGCCACTTCTTAATCTCTTCTATTTCTGTTAGGTCCTACTTTGTCCTTTATCATGCCCATCTTTGCACGAAATGTTCCGTTGGTAACGCCAATTTTCTTGAAGAGATCTTTAGTCTTTCCCATTCTATTACTGTTTCTTTGCACTACCATTTAAGGCCTTCTTATATCTCCTTGCTATTCTCTGGAAATCTGCAGTTGGACGTATCTTTCCCTTTCTTCCTTGTCTTTTGCTTTCCTTCTTTCTTCAGCTATTTGTAAAGCATCAGCAACCAATTGGTAGATTTTTATGGTTTTTAAAATGACTTTGTATGTCTTTTAATTTCTAATTGGGAACTTTGGGAGAATCTGGAGGCTAAATCATACAAGGAACGATTGCAGGAACTGGGACTGGCTAAAGAACAGAAAGAATAGGGGTGACGTGATAGCAGTCTTCCGCTATCTAAAGGGCTGCCATAAAGTAGAGGGGGTCAACCCTATTCTCCAAAGCATCTTAAAGCAGGACAGAAAGCAATGGGTAGAAGAATAAGAGAGTAACAGAGTTGGAAGGGACCTTGAAGGTCTTCTAGTCTAACCCCCAGTTCAAGCAGGATTTCCTACACCATTTCAAACAAATGGTTGTCCGGTCTCTTTTTGAAAACCTCCATTGTTGGAGCCCCCACAACTTCTGGAGGCAAGCTTTTCAATGGATTGTTTCAATTGTCAGGAAATTTCTCCTTAGTTCCAAGTTGCTTCTCTCATCGATAAATTTCCATCCGTTGCTTCTTTTTCTGCCTTCAGATGCTTCGGAGAATAGGTCAGTTCCCTCTTCTTTTAAGGCTGCCCTTCAAATGGAACAAGACTGGACGGATGAAATAAGGTCTCCTGCTATGGTCAAGGGGCTGGACTAGAAGACCTTCAAGCTCTCTCCTAGCCCTAGGATTCTACGATTCTAACTAAAGAACATTCTTGATGTGTAACATGGTGACAAATGGTTGCCTATTTGTTGGAGATTTTCAAGGATTGGATCACCCTTTGTCTAGGTCAGGTTAGGCAACCTTGACTCTTTTATGACTCGGGGACTTCAACTCCCAGAATTCCTGAACCAGCATGGCTGGCTCAGGAATTCTGGGAGCTGAAGTCCACGAGTCATAAAAGAGCCAAGGTTGCCTACCCCTGGTTCTAGGATGGAATAAAGATTCCTGCTTTGGGCAGGGGGTTGGACTAGAAGACCTCGGAGGTCCAGTCTCAGCCCTAGGATTACTTATTAAATTGATGCCACCCATCTCACTGTCAGCAACTCTCTGGATGGTTTTATACCCCCCCCCCCCCGGAGTATAAATCAATCTCTGTGACGGATGCACTAAAAAGGGGGGCGAATTGTGAGAAAAACATGAGAAAATAGAATAAGATTTACCGAAAAATTAAAACACGGGATGTCTGTTGGTCGGGGGAGAGGAATCCGGCAAGATCACCTTCCCCCATGGACATCCTAGCCCATCATCCCCAGGTAGGAGACACAGATAGGCAGCCTGAGGTTTAACTTTTTCCCTCCTTCCCTTATTTGCCAATTGGGAAGGAGTTTTTCCCCCTCTCTCTCTCTCGGCCATAGAAACCGGATTAATGAAGGAAGCAAAGGCATTTGCTGAGGTGATTCGTTTCGAAATCCTGTCGTTCCGGGGTAAGAAGGCAGAGAGAGAGAGAGCTTCCATGTGCAAAAAAAAAAAAAGAGGATTTAATTTAGTTTAACTTAGTTTATCCTAAGCATGCAAATTCTCCTCAGGGGCCTAGAAAACAGTTCTCACCTCCGGAGTGTTCCCGCCCAAAAACAGCAAATAAAGCACGCATGCGTGGTTTTTAAAGGGCAAAGTGCGCCTGCGCGCGCGGGATTAACTTTCTCCCTTCTCGCGCGCTAGACTGCGAGCCGCGTCCCCGACGCGCACGCGCGGATGTTTAAGTTGAGGCGAGCCGAGCGGGACGAGCAAGAGGGAAGGAGGAGCCAGGGCACAGGGTGTGATGTTCGAGCGAGTGGGCGGGGCTTATATGACGTCATCCAACTCCAAGTGGAATGGAATAGAATAGAAAATAGAATAGAATGGAATGGAAATTGGAATAGAATAGAAATTGGAATAGAATTGAATAGAATAGAATAGAAGGAATGAAGAATAGAATAGAATAGAATAGAATAGAATAGAATAGAATAGAATAGAATAGAATAGAATAGAATAGAATAGAATAGAATAGAATAGAAGTAGAGCTGGAAGGGGCCGACTCAGCCTTCCATCCTTCCGAGGTCGGTAAAGTGAGGACCCAGATTGTTGGGGGGCAAGAGGCTGACTCTGTAAACCGCTTAGAGAGGGCTGTAAAGCACTGTGAAGCGGTATATAAGTCTAAGGGCTATTGCTATCTCTCTCTCTCTCTCTCTCTCTCTCCCCTCTCCCTCCCTCTCTCTCTTTCTCTCTGTCTCTGTCTCTCATATCTTTTTTTTTAATTCCCATTTATATCCCGCCTTTCTCCGAAGACTCAGGGCGGCTTACAATCTAAGAAGCACAAATCAATGTGCTTAGCAATAGCCTTCATATCTATCTAATCATCACCTATTCTATATCTGGTGGCACAGTGCTTAGAATACAATATTGCAGACTAACTCTGCCAACTGCCAGGAGTTCGATCCTGACCAGCTCTAGGTTGACTTGGCCTCCCATCCTTCCGAGGTCGGTAAAATGGGGATCCAGATTGTGGTGGGCAATAGGCTGGTTCTGTAAACCGCTCAGAGAGGGCTGTAAAGCCTGTGAAGCGATATCTAAGGGCTATTGCTATTCTCACTTGACCCCAGCCCAGGGCTCCCTTCTCCAGCCAGCCAGCCAGCCCATCCCTGACCTCATTCCTCATTCTTCCCAGTGATTTTTACTGCTGTTTCTGATGGGTTGCGTTCAATTGACTCATGGGAATCTCCCTGCTGGGCATCAGGCTTGGCAGTCTGGATTTGATTCTGCAGACGGGAACGAGGTCAGGCCAGTTCAGCCGAGTGGAAAGGTAGCGGTTTCCAAGCTGCATCAGCAGACGAGAAGAGAAAGCCCGCAGCAGCTCGGCGCCTCTGCCGGGGAAAGTCAGATGCTCAGTGCTGGATGACGTTTTCCTGGCAGATGTGGAGGACTGACATCGCCCGGAGGATGCTCTAGGACTATAATTACCAGTGTGCAGAATCCAGATGGCGGCTAGAGGGCAGCAGGGAGACAGGGCTGAGCTGCCAGCTCGGGGTCATCTCAACTTGGTCAGCCCTGCCAGGAGCTCCTTGGCTGGTTTTTTGTTTTAAAGAGCAGCTCAGCAGAGGGAAAAAGCAACAGCAGTAACAGGAGGAGTCTGCGAAGCATGCTGGAGCAGATTGGATGGATAGAAATAACTGGGAGAAGCCAGTCCCTCAGGCAACCAAGTCCCAAACCACAAAGGGCTTTTAAAAGGACAAGCAGCAGCCTGAATTGCACTCAA
Source organism: Vipera latastei (assembly GCA_024294585.1). Classification (NCBI taxonomy): domain Eukaryota; kingdom Metazoa; phylum Chordata; class Lepidosauria; order Squamata; family Viperidae; genus Vipera; species Vipera latastei. Next base: position 3,560,587 of record CM044356.1, read on the forward strand.
AAACACACCTGTGCCCTGCTTGGGGGCAACATCTTTTCAAGATTCCATTCCAGATTCCTTCCTTTTCAAGTTTCCATCCAAGATTCCAAGAAAGCATCCTTTTCAAGATTCCTTCTGTTGAAAGAAAAAAAAAAATCCTCATCAGGGTCCAGTCCAAGCCGGGAAGAAACAAAATGGAGACTGCTTTCGAAAGAAGATGGTAGTTTATTGAAGAGCAGAGCCAGACAGGAAGATGGCTCTGGAAAAAGTGACCACATGGAGCTGGGTTTTTTATACCTTCCTGAGCTTTTGTTTGGAGTTGTTCCTGTGTCGTGAACTTTGACCTGAGCCTGGGTGTGCCTTTCTTGTATTCGGATGGTGGTGGGTTAATCCTATTATGTCCCAAAGGTCATATCCTGCTTCCCTGGGGCTGATGACTATGTCCTGTGTTCCCACAATCCCCCCTTTGTGCCATATAAGTGTGGATGACACACTTTTACTGGCACAAGATTAAACATTTCCCTAAACTTATCCAGGCTGCATTGGCCAAGCTGGTTGAGAATGATGGGCTGCGTAATGCAGCACATCTAGAGTGAATTTGGCAAACATCTTCTGGTTAATTGCGAAGGCTTAAGGTGTGCTAAGTCATCTCTTCAAATCAAGTGAATGTAGTTTGGATAGATTCCCTACACCTGTGCAAGATATTCATTAGATGAAGTGAAATAGAGATGCTGTACGGAAATTGGTCAGCCTGTGAGACTTATTTTTTTTTTGAGGGCCCCTTTATTCTGAATTAAATAAACCTTTCTTTCCTTTCCTTTCCTTTCCTTTCCTTTCCTTTCCTTTCCTTTCCTTTCCTTTCCTTTCCTTTCCTTTCCTTTCCTTTCCTTTCCTTTCCTTTCCTTTCCTTTCCTTTCCTACCTTCCTTCCTTCACCTTTTTTGAATTACAGCCATCTTTTAAAAACATCTGAGCCTGTGTGTTAGGAATTGTCAGACATACAGACACAGACAAACACACACACACACAGAGAGACACACAGAGAGAGAGACAATTTGCTATTTGCAGGTTCACACGTTTAAAATTGCAGTTTACCTAGCTCAAATTGGCAAGTAATTTTATTTTGTAAATAAGATATTTGGATGCCAGTCCTGATATGTGTCTATATGCATATACATGCATATAAGAGAAAACCAATTCTTCTGCCTCCTGTTTGCAAAATGAAGAGCAACTTGCTGAACAAACGAATCATGGCTGCAGAAACTATTATGTGCATCCAGATATGCTCGTTCCTTCTCACAGGATTTGACATTTGTTTTTCTTTGCAGGGACTAAATGTTTCTCTCCCATGGGAACTTGTTGATGTGTGGAACCATAACTGGCTGGCTGGGGAATTCTGGGAGTCAAAGTCCACCCATCTTCAAGCGGGCACAGGGCATAGCTGACTGGGGGATTCTGGGAACTGAAGTCCACCCATCTTCAAGGGGGCACAGAGCATAGCTGACTGGGGGATTCTGGGAGCTGAATTTCACCCATCTTCAAGTAGCCATGGTGCATGGTGGCTAGGGAATTCTGGGAAAGGAAGTCCACCCATCTTCAAGCGGGCACAGAGCATAGCTGACTGGGGGATTCTGGGAGTTGAAGGCCACCCATCTTCAAGGGGGCACAGATTATACTGATGGGAATTCTGGGAAAGGAAGTCCACCCATCTTCAAGCGGGCACAGAGCATAGCTGACTGGGGGATTCTGGGAGCTGAATTTCACCCATCTTCAAGTAGCTACGGTGCATGGTGGCTAGGGAATTCTGGGAAAGGAAGTCCACCCATCTTCAAGGGGGCACAGGGCCTAGCTTACTGGAGAAATCTGGGAATTAAAGTCCACCCATCTTCAAGAGGCCAAGCTGCATGGCTGGCTGGGGGATTCTGGGAGTTGAAGTCCACCCCTTCTTCAAGCTCCCGAGGGTGAGAAAAACTGGAACAGATATTGTGTCTGGTTGAAGTTCATCGTAAGAGGTCAAGGTGCTGCCACCGAGTTCCATACCATGGGAGAGAATTTCTCCGGCTCGCCCGTATTTTGTGGGACCTTCTAGGTGGAAGGGCACCCCCCATGTCTTCTGAACTCGAGCGGGCTCTGGCCCCGAATCCGTTCCTGCTGGGATTGGCACTCTCCCAGTCTACACAGACCAGTTTCAGCTCCCACAGTGTGGTGTGCAGTTTCTTTAGCTTCTCCAGGAGTTGCTGGTCCTGCAGCTGCATTTCCTGCTGAAAAAGGGAGCAAAGGAGAGAGTGGGCGCATTCACACAGCACTCTTAACCCCGCTAGCCAATCAGTCTATTGCCTTGGGTCACACAATACATGGGTCCCTACATTAATGAAATGGATCGTCCTCAGCCAAGGTTATCACTCTGTGAACTCTCGATGCGTCTGGCAGCCCTGTAAGCGAGCGAGTTCAGCATGTGTGAATGCAGCTAAAGCAGGGGTCTTCAAACTTGGCCCTTTGATGACTTGTGGACTTCAGCTCCCAGAATTCCTCAGCCAAGCACACTGGCTGAGGAATTCTGGGAGTTGAAGTCCACAAGCAGGGGTCTTCAAACTTGGCCCTTTGATGACTTGTGGACTTCAACTCCCAGAATTCCTCAGCCAAGCACACTGGCTGAGGAATTCTGGGAGTTGAAGTCCACAAGCAGGGGTCTTCAAACTTGGCCCTTTGATGACTTGTGGACTTCAGCTCCCAGAATTCCTCAGCCAAGCACACTGGGAGTTGAAGTCCACAAGCAGGGGTCTTCAAACTTGGCCCTTTGATGACTTGTGGACTTCAACTCCCAGAATTCCTCAGCCAAGCACACTGGCTGAGGAATTCTGGGAGTTGAAGTCCACAAGCAGGGGTCTTCAAACTTGGCCCTTTGATGACTTGTGGACTTCAACTCCCAGAATTCCTCAGCCAAGCACACTGGCTGAGGAATTCTGGGAGTTGAAGTCCACAAGCAGGGGTCTTCAAACTTGGCCCTTTGATGACTTGTGGACTTCAACTCCCAGAATTCCTCAGCCAAGTACACTGGCTGAGGAATTCTGGGAACTGAAGTCCACAAGTCAACAAAGGGCCAAGTTTGAAGACCCCTGAGCTAAAGAATGTTAGGAATCGCCTTTGTTTGGCTACAGAATAGGTAGGCTTCTATACAGGCAGTCCTCGATGTACGACTGCGAGCAAGCCCAAAACTTCCATTGCTAAGTGAGACGGTTGCTAAGCGAGTTTGGCTCCATTTCACAACCTTCCTTTGCCCAATTGTTAAGTGAATCCCTGGAGTTAGTAACACGGGTGGTTCGATAAATCTGGCTTCTCCCATGGACTTTGCTTGTCAGAACATCGCCAAAGCGGATCACGTCGCTGCCTGAATTTTGATCATGTGACCATGGGGGGAGGGGAATGCTGCAAAGGTTGCAAGTGCGAAAAACGGTCATAAGTCAGTTAAATGTTGTCCCTTTGACTCCTTGGATTGGTTTGTAAGTAGATCAAGCAGCTTCATGGGTTCTGGCCCCTTTCCTGGCAGGGACGCTGCCAAAGCTTCCAAGAGGAATTGAGGGCTACATCAGGAGGGGGTGCAGGCAGCAGGAACCCCGCAGGTTGCGTGTCTGTGCAAGGACACCCTCTCCCCCCCGCCCCGCCTCTTCAAAGCCCCCATGCAGCTGAGTGATCCTGGAAACCGCCCGGCGCCCACCCTTCTCAGAAGGGAAATTGCAGCAATTAGCCGTGCGGTGCTGATGTTGCTATGCCGCTGAATGGGAAGGGAAAAAAATGGAAAGGAATGGGGGTTACAGCACGAAAAATGCCCATTCCTTTTCAGAGAATTTTCAGAGCCGGTTAAAATGGAAGAAGGGAGGAACGGAAGGAAGGAAGGAAGGATGGAAAGAAGGAAGGAAGGAAGGAAGGAAGGAAGGAAGGAAGGAAGGAAGGAAGGAAGGAAGGAAGGAAAGAATGAGGTGGGTGGGTGGGTGGGAGAGAGGGAGGGAGGGAGGAGAAATTGGATAGATGGATAGAAGGAGAATGGGGAAGGAAAGGAGGGAGGGAAGGAGGGAGGGAGGAAAAATTGGGAGGAAGCAGAATGGAGAAGGAAGGAAGGAAGGAGAATGAGGAGGGAAGGAAGGTAGGAAGGAGAAATTGGATAGAAGGAAGGAAGGAAGGAAGGAAGGAAGGAAGGAAGGAAGGAAGGAAGGAAGGAAGGATAGATAGAAGAAAGTCAGGAATAACTTCCTTAGTCAGGGTGAAAGTCAGGAATACCTTCCAGAATAGAATAGAATAGAAAAAATAGAATAGAATAGAATAGAATAGAATAGAATAGAATAGAATAGAATAGGAGCTGGAAGGGACCTTAGAGGTCTTCTAGTCCAGCCCCCTGCTCAAGCAGGAGAACCTATACCGTCTCAGACAAGTGACTGTCTAGTCTCTTCTTAAAAACCTCCAGTGATGGAGCACCCACGATATCTGGGGGCAGGTTGTTCTGGTGGCCGGGAGGAAGGCAAGGAAGGGAGAGAGGGGGGAAGGAAGGAAGGAAAAGAAAGGGAGGGAGGGAAGGAGGGAAGCAAGGAAGGAAAAGAGGAAGGGAGGGAAGGAAAGGAAGGAAGGAAAAGAGAGGAAGGAAGGAAACGAGAGAAGAAGGAAGAGAGGGAGGAAGGCAAGGAAGGGAGAGAGGGGGGAAGGAAGGAAGGAAAAGGAAGGGAGGGAGGGAAGGGAGGAAAGGAAGGACGGCGGGAGACAGGCAGGAAGAAAGGAAGGAAGGAAGGAAAGGAGGAGGAAGGGAGGGAGGAAAGAGATCCTTATGCTACCTCGAACCCTTCCTTACAGTTCTAGATCAGGGATCCATCCCTTAGAGAGAAAACCACCCTTGCCAGGAGCAAGAAAGGGTGCTGGGAAAAAGAAGGGAGACGGAGTCACCCCTTGAGGGTGAGCATGTCCTCCTTGAACCCCGCCAGCGTTGGAGAGCTCGAGAGGGCCAGACGTTCCCCCAGGTGAGGCCTTCCCCATCCTGCCACCTGTGGAGCAGCTGCGCCTGCCGATCGATCGCTGCCTGTGGCTCTGGGCTGCCAGGGACAGCGGCCCGGCTGGCTGGCTGGGAAGGACAAGGGTTTCTTTCTAACCCCCCCCCCCCCCGCTCCCCACCACCACCATCATCTCCGTGTGCCGCACATTGGCCGCCTGGGGAGACCCGGTGCGGAAGACTTACCAGTTCGCTCCGCAGCCACGCCAGGGCGCTTTCAATCCTCAGCTCGGCCTCTCCAGCCAGCTGTGCGCCGCCCCGGGGCAGCATCCCTCCTCTTCCCCTCCAGCTGTGTGCGTGTCAGGTAGGCCTTGCAAATGTGCCAGCCGATGACCGTTCTTCCACCACTGCTCCCCCACTCCTCCTCCTGTTGCTGATCCCAACCCTTTGCAAGCAGCTACGCAACTATTTCCTCCGGCAGGCTGCCGCCGTGTAGAAGAGGCGGCAGAAGGGCACCTGACTCTGCCTCGGTGCCAGGCTGGGTGGGAGGGTAGCTGTGGGCGGGGTGGGGGGAAATCCTCTCCCCTTCTGCCTATCCTCAGCCCCCTGAGCCTGGCCTTTGCCCCCCCCAAAAGGCAGGGTCTTTGCTTTGAATTGTGTGAAGCTGTGTAGCTGCTCCTGCCTTGCCTGCACGAGAGGCCGCCTGGCGTAACAGAATGGCAGAGTTGGAAGGGACCGTGGAGGCCTTCTAGTCCAACCCTCCTGCTCAAGTCATTCTGGACAAGTGGCTGTCCAGTCTTTTGTTGAAAGCCCCCCCCACCCCCACCCCCAACTTCTGGAGGCAGGTTGTCCCACTGATTAATTGTTCCCACTGCCGGGAGCTTTCTCCTTAGTTCTAGCTGGGTTCTCTTCTTTCGGAACAGAACAGATTAACAGAGTTGGAAGGGACCTTGGAGGTCTTCTAGTCCAACCCCCTGCTCAAGCATACACCCTACATCAGTCTGGGCAAATGGCTGTCCAGTCTCTTCTACTTCTCTTCCAGTCTCTACTGCATTGCCGTAGAATAGAATAGAATAGAATAGAATAGAATAGAATAGAATAGAATAGAATAGAATAGAATAGAATAGAATAGAATAGAATAGAATAGAAAATATAAGAATAGAATAGAATTAGAATAGAATTAGAATTAGAATTAGAATAGAATAAAATAGAATAGAATAGAATAGAAAATATAAGAATAGAATAGGAATAGAATAGGAAATAAAATAAAATATAAGAATAGAATAGGAATAGAATAGAATAGAATAGAATAGAATAGAATAGAATAGAATAGAAACAAAATACAGAATAGAATAGAATAGAAATACAGAATAGAATAGAATAGAATAGAATAGAATAGAATAGAATAGAATAGAAAATATAAGAATAGAATAGAATTAGAATAGAATTAGAATAGAATAAAATAGAATAGAATAGAATAGAAAATATAAGAATAGAATAGGAATAGAATAGGAAATAAAATAAAATATAAGAATAGAATAGGAATAGAATAGAATAGAATAGAATAGAATAGAATAGAATAGAATAGAATAGAATAGAAAATATAAGAACAGGAATAGAATAGAAAAGAAAAGAAAAGAAAATATAAGAATAGAATAGGAATAGAATAGAGTAGAATAGAATAGAATAGAAAATATAAGAATAGAACAGGAATAGAATAGAAAAGAAAAGAAAAGAAAATATAAGAATAGAATAGGAATAGAATAGAATAGAATAGAATAGAATAGAATAGAATAGAATAGAATAGAAAATATAAGAATAGAATAGAATAGAATAGAATAGAATAGAAAATATAAGAATAGAATAGGAATAGAATAGAAAATAAAATAAAATATAAGAATAGAATAGGAATAGGAATAGAATAGAATAGAATAGAATAGAATAGAATAGAATAGAATAGAATAGAATAGAATAGAATAGAATAGAATGGAATGGAATGGAATGGAATGGAATGGAATGGAATAGAGTAGAGTAGAGTAGAAGTATAGAATACAACACAACACAACAGAACACAATAATACCTTAAAATAAGATTTCTTTGCATTCAGCTCTCAAAAGGTAATCACATTCAATGCACACTGCGTAAACATGACAAATAAATAAATAAGTAAATAAAATTGTGCACATACCGAATATAATAATATAGCCTATAATACAATATCAAGAACATGACAGTGGAGCATCTGTTTGTTCAATCTGCCTCTGCTGCGAGGCAGCTTCAGTAATCAGCTCTTACCAAGGTTCGGTCAGACGCGAGATGAGCTTTCATCTTCCCTTTTTCTAAGCGTCTTCCGCCATGTTTCGGTGACTTCAGCTGAGAAATGAGCCAAAGCCTTTGTCAGCTCTGCACATAGGAGAAAACATTCAAGAGGGATCATGTCAACTTCTCTGATCTTCACTGACTCTCACAAGGCTGCTAAATATTTATCAGGAGAGTCATCCGTTCCAGGCAGAACATTCCCCAGAATTCTCTGGAATCCACTGATGGTTCCTTGGAGAAAACTAATAAGATCCTCTTATTAGCACCAAGGACCCCACAGTCGTCCTCCTCCTCCTCCTCCTCCTCCTCCTCCTCCTCCTCCTCCTCCTCCTCCTCCTCCTCTCTACAAATCCCACTCCTTTCTAGAACTGATGATGTTCCCTAGCTGGGTCGTGAAATGTCTGCAAGCAAACCACCCACCTCAGAGAGCACCAGGAACTCCACAGTTCTCCTCCTCCTCCTCCTCCTCCTCCTCCTCCTCCTCCTCCTCCTCCTCCTCCTCCTCCTCCTAGCACTGATAATGCTACCTAGTTGGGTCATGAAACATCTGCAAGAAAACCACCAAGCTCAGAGAGCACCAGGGACTCCACAGTTCTCTCCTCCTCCTCCTCCTCCTCCTCCTCCTCCTCCTCCTCCTCCTCCTCCTCCTCCTCCTCCTAGCACTGATGATGCTACCTAGTTGGGTCATGAAACATCTGCAAGAAAACCACCAAGCTCTGAGAGCACCAGGGACTCCACAGTTCTTCTCCTCCTCCTCCTCCTCCTCCTCCTCCTCCTCCTCCTCCTCCTCCACCTCCTCTTCCTCCTCCTCCTCCTCCTCCTCCTCCTCCTCCTCCTCCTCCTCCTCCCCTCCTCCTCCTCCTCCTCCTCCTCCTCCTCCTCCTCCTCCTCCTCCTCCTCCTCCCAGCACTAATGATGCTACCTAGTTGGGTCATGAAACGTCTGCAAGAAAACCATGAAGCTCAGAAAGCACCAGGGATCCCACAGTCCTCCTCCTCCTCCTCCTCCTCCTCCTCCTCCTCCTCCTCCTCCTCCTCCTCCTCCTCCTCCTCCTCCTCCTCCTTCCACAGTTCAACCCTGAGCTACAGAGTTCCTCTTCTAAAGGTAGACAGAATCCTGCCAGACTGAAGCTATGGCTTTCCAATCCTGAGATATAGCCTAGGCCAGGGGTGGGGAACCTTGGCCCTTTGATGACTTGTGGACTTCAGCACCCTGAGCCACCCATGGCTGGTGTCAAGTTTCCGGCTCAGGAATTCTGGGAGTTGAAGTCCACAAGTCATAAATGAGCCAAGGTTCCCCACCCCTGGCCTAGGAGATTCTAGGGCGTGGCTGTTCTATGTCTCCGATTCATTGAAGAACAGTTGTGCAAAACTATTTTCCCCCTGGGATGTACTGAAGGTAAGAGACTGGCTGGTTGCCTTCATAATAATGGCTGTAATTACAATTACATTTTACCTGTCAAGCTATGCTGTAGCCTTCTGCTCCTGGCTACGAGCCTGGAGGAATTGGACTCTAATGTTTGTATTTCATACCACACGCCAAACCAGATGGAGTCAAGTTGAAAAAGGATTGTGTGTGTGTGTGTGTGTGAGAGAGAGAGACAATGTAAAGAGTGTTCAGGACCTTGGAGAGCTCACAAAAGTCCTGGGTTTTTCCAGCATTCTCTCAGGAAAGGACCCAACAACCCTTCAGACATGCTTATACCAGCAGGCCTACAGACACAAGGGGACAGTTGAACTGGTGGCTCCATGACTACTAATAACTCTTTGCCTTCTAGTTTTGTTTTATTTTCTTACTTATTTATTTAGTTTCTTTATTAGTTTTAGATTACTGCTAAAGTAGCCTATCTAACAGTCCTTCCTCTTCCTATTTTCCCAGCAACGACCCTGTGAGGTGAGGTGGACTCAGAGGGAGGGACTGGCTCAAAGTCACCCAGTTGGCTTTTGTGGCTAAGGTGGACCAAACACCAGGAGATGGTGAGTTCTAGTCCTGCTTTGGGCATGAAAGCTGGCTAAGTGACCTTGGGCCAATCACCAAAAGATAAGAAGTTCTAGTCCCATCTTAGGCATGAAAGATAGCTGGGTGACTTTGGACCAATCATCAGAAGACAGTGAGTTCTAGTCCTGCCGTAGGCATGAAAGAACAGGTGCAGGACTTGGGTTTGGCTAGTCCAGGGGTAGGCAACCTTGGCTCTTTTATGACTCGTGGACTTCAACTCCCAGAATTCCTCAGCCAGCCATGCTGAGGGGAAAGGGAGAGGTTTCCAAGCTGAGCCGTGCTGCCTCAGGAATTCTGGGAGTTGAAGTCCACGAGTCATAAAAGAGCCAAGGTTGCCTACCCCTGGGCTAGTCTAAAGAAAAGAAGAAACAGGCACAACACGACAGCAGTATTCCAGAATTTGAGGGGCTGCCACAAAGAAGAGGGGGCCAGGTTGTTCACCAAAGCCCCTGAAGGCAGGACATGAAGCAACGGATGGAAACTAATCAAGGAGAGAAGCAACCTGGAATTAAGGAGAAACTTCCTAACAGTGAGGACAATTCACCAGTGGAACAGCTTGCCTCCAGAAATCGTGGGCGCTCCATCACAGGAATTTTTAAAGAAGAGACTGGACAGTCACCTGTCTGAGACGGTGTAGATTCTCCTGCTTGAGCAGAGGGGCTGGACTAGGAGACTAGAAGACCCTTCCAGCTCTATTCTATTCATCATCATCAAGATAGGTGGGTGACTTTAGGCCAATCCCCAGGAGACAGTGAGTTCTAGTCCTGCCTTAGGACTTTGGGGCCAGTCCTTCTTCCTCCGCCCAGCCCAGTACTTGTAACTTTGACCATGCTGGCTGGGGAATTCTAGGAGCTGAAGTCCGGCAGAAACACCGGCCCAACCCATCAAACATGGTGGTTGTTATGGGGAAAAGAAGGGGAGGCTGGAGTGTGAAGTATCTTCACTGCCTTGAGTCACTTGCAACATCATGAAGATCTCAATAAAAAAACAAACAGGTACAATTAAAATGTAACAAACCAACCAATCCACAAGGAGGTTCTGCGTCTCATCTGAACACCGTTAAGTAACCGAGCAGCCAGCCAATAAAGAAATTGTCCCCACAAGACGGAAAGTCTACTTATTTATTGGCTGGTCGGTTGGTTGGTTACATTTTTTTGTACCAAGAAGGAAGATTCTGATGCTGTTGACCCCATGGGAGAGAGACTGTGCTCTGAACCGTCTGTAGCGGCCATCGCACCGTTCCCCCCCTCCCCTTTCCCCAGACCTCTCCAGAGGCCTGACAATTGTCACACTCGATAAGCCCACCCCCTCCGCCCTCCTCGTCCGCCTCCGGGTTACGATGAGTACGGACCCTCCGGGGACTTCCCAGCCATCTCGTCTCCGTCATGGGCTGGCGTCCAGCCAGACGGTAGCTGATGTTTTGGTGTGTGTGTGTGGGGGGGGGTGGAAAGTGGTCCCTTTCCCTTGCTTCTGCTTGGGTTGGGGAGTGGAGGGGGTGGTGATGGGGTGGGGCGGAGGCGATCCGCCTCCGCCTGCGGCAACCCTCACCCCGGCGGAGGTAAGGGGTGCCGCTTCCCTCCCTCCCTTCCCTCCCTGACTTCTTTCCTTGCCAAGGCGAGTCCCGGAAGGCTGGCCCACGCCGCCGCAACAGGCAACTCCCCTCCCCGGCCTTGCCAGGAAGAGCGACCCCCCCCCCCCGGGGCTCCCGGGAGTGGGGGGGGAGGGAGGGAAAGGAAGACGCAGCTGTCAGTCGGAGCAGCAGGTGCTTCGGCTGGGTTTCCTAGCAGCCCCCAGGCGGCCCTTTTCCCCTCTTCCCGCCGGTCCTGACGCAGGACCGGGATCGCTAACGTGGAAGCAACGTGTGTGTGTGTGTGTGTGGGGACGGGGAGCGTGTAAGGGGGAAAAGCGGGATCCGTGGTGCTGAACGGACAGCGACCGCCAGCCGCGCCTTGCGCGACCCGCAGTGCCGCCAGCCGCCGCCGGGGGGCGCCGCGGGGACTGCGGTGAGCCCGGCCCCGCCCCCCCCAAACCAATCTTTCTCTCTCTCACCAGCAGCCCGTCTGCCCGCCGCTGCCCGGCTCGGCCTAGACCCTCCCGGCAGATCCTCGCCTCGATGGTCGTGCGCCCAACGGAGCCTGGCCGGCCGGGAGGTGAAGATCCCACTGGAGGCGCCCGGCCAGGCAGCATGCGCCCCGAGGCAGGTGGGCCGGGCAAGGACAGGGAGCAGGGGAGCCGGGAGGGTGCGAGAGACCCCAGCCCGGTTGACCGGCCGTGCTGGAGGGCACGTAGGAAGAAGGCAGCAGGCTGGGGCGGGGGTGGTGGAAAGGCGACCACCCTCCCGATCGCTTGGGATGTTCGGGGAGAGACAGGCCGGGCTGGAATTCTGCAGAGTGTGTGGTGTGTGTGTGTGTGTGTGGTGGGGGGGAACTCTCTTCCCCATCATTCCCAGCCGGCAGCCTCCACCTGGAGGGGCTAGGTTAGCGGAGGTGGGGTGGGGTCTACAGCAAGGAGGACCGGAACGGTTTGACTGCGGAGAAGGGAAACCGCTCGGATTTGCTCTCGGCTGCCGGCGGAGGACCCCCCCCCCGCCACCTCCCGCTTCCCGCTTCTCCACCCTCGGGAAAAACCGCGTCGTTTCAAAGGTTTCCCTTCGGGCAGTTCCTCCGCCGCGCCTTCCCGGCTGCTGTGGCTGCGGAGGCTCCCGGCTCGTCCGTTCCATGTCCCGAGGAAGCCAAGGCACAAACCGGGGCTTCCCGGAGGCTGCAGAGTTAAGGGAGACTCGGAGGAAAGAATTGGTGGGCTGGCTGTGTTTGTGTATGTGTGTCTGTGTGTGGGGGGGCGTTGGTGGGTTTGAGAAAGGGGGGACGAGCAGGTCCAAGGCAGGCAGGGCTGTCCTCGATCCCAAACTCGCAAGCCCGGAAGAGCTGGATTCACACAACAGGCTAGACTTGTTAAGGGAGATCCGCGTTTAGTCGTTTTGAGGGTCTAGCCGGCTTCACCAACCAACTTAAGCCCCGTCCAGTCCAAGCCGAAGCTTATCAGGCTTCCTCCTCATGGGATTGGCGCCTAATCCTAGATTAGTTCAGCCATCTACGATTCCAGCAGACCAGGAAGAGAGGGGGAAAGAGATACACTTGTGTACTGAAGGCAGATTTAATTGTGATTTCAAACTCCCTCTAAGTATTTAGAAGCAGTTTGGACTAGTAGTTGTGGCAGCAGGCTAGAAAGTGGGGGATAATTACCAGGTGATAGTGAGTTCTAGTCCTGCCTTAGGCATGAAAGCTGGCTGGGTGACTTTGGGCCAATCACCAGGAGACGGTGAGTTCTAGTCCTGTCTTAGGCATGAAAGCCGGCTGGGTGACTTTGGGCCAATCACTGGGAGATGGTGAGTTCTAGTCCTGCCTTAGGCATCAAAGCTGTCTGGGTGACTTTGGGCCCATCACCAGGAGATGGTGAGTTCTAGTCCTGCCTTATGCATGAAAGCTGTCTGGGTGACTTTGGGCCAGTCACCAGGAGACGGTGAGTTCTAGTCCTGTGTTAGGCATGAAAGTCAACTGGGTGACTTTGGGCCAGTCACCAGGAGATGGTGAGTTCTAGTCCTGTCTTAGGCATGAAAGCCGGCTGGGTGACTTTGGGCCAATTACTGGGAGATGGTGAGTTCTAGTCCTGCCTTAGGCATCAAAGCTGTCTGGGTGACTTTGGGCCAATCACCAGGAGATGGTGAGTTCTAGTCCTGCCTTAGGCATCAAAGTTGTCTGGGTGACTTTGGGCCCATCACCAGGAGATGGTGAGTTCTAGTCCTGCCTTATGCATGAAAGCTGTCTGGGTGACTTTGGGCCAGTCACCAGGAGACGGTGAGTTCTAGTCCTGTGTTAGGCATGAAAGTCAACTGGGTGACTTTGGGCCAGTCACCGGGAGATGGTGAGTTCTAGTCCTGTCTTAGGCATGAAAGCCGGCTGGGTGACTTTGGGCCAATCACTGGGAGATGGTGAGTTCTAGTCCTGCCGTAGGCATCAAAGCTGTCTGGGTGACTTTGGGCCAATCACCAGGAGATGGTGAGTTCTAGTCCTGCCTTAGGCATCAAAGTTGTCTGGGTGACTTTGGGCCCATCACCAGGAGATGGTGAGTTCTAGTCCTGCCTTATGCATGAAAGCTGTCTGGGTGACTTTGGGCCAGTCACCAGGAGACGGTGAGTTCTAGTCCTGTGTTAGGCATGAAAGTCAACTGGGTGACTTTGGGCCAGTCACCAGGAGATGGTGAGTTCTAGTCCTGTCTTAGGCATGAAAGCTGGCTGGGTGACTTTGGGCCAATCACTGGGAGATGGTGAGTTCTAGTCCTGCCTTAGGCATCAAAGTTGTCTGGGTGACTTTGGGCCCATCACCAGGAGATGGTGAGTTCTAGTCCTGCCTTATGCATGAAAGCTGTCTGGGTGACTTTGGGCCAGTCACCAGGAGACGGTGAGTTCTAGTCCTGTGTTAGGCATGAAAGTCAACTGGGTGACTTTGGGCCAGTCACCAGGAGATGGTGAGTTCTAGTCCTGCCTTAGGCATCAAAGCTGTCTGGGTGACTTTGGGCCAATCACCAGGAGACGGTGAGTTCGAGTCCTGCCTTAGGCATGAAAATTGGCTGAGTAACTCTGGGCCAGTCCCTCCCTCTCAGCCCAGCCCACCTCACAGGGTTGTTGGGGGGGAGAAAGGAGGAGGAAGGTGTGTTGGAGACGTTCCCCACCTTGAGTTATTTATAAGAATAGTAACGGTAGGATAGAAATAAATAAATAAATAAAATTAAAATAGAATAAAATTCCATCCATGGGGCTTTCTCTGCGCCCCTGGTCATGTGCACAGACTGTGCTTCGCCAGAAGCCTTCAACATTTGGAAAATGTTTTCTCAGCCTTAGTCAGCCTTACTTTCAGCTGTTTATAGCTTGTGCAGTTTGGATGGTTCAAAATTTCAGAATTTGGGGCAAAGCAAGAAAATGGCTTGATTCAGCAACCAAGGGGAAGATGTTGGGCAAACCCAGGTTGTTGGTAAAGTGTTATGGTGTGTGAAAAATCAAATGCACAGGTACAGCATAGGATGGTACCCCAGCTCAACAGCTGTAACTGTGAGAGGGATCTTGGAGTCCTAGTAGACAATCCACTCAATAGGAGCCAGCATTGTGCTGCAGGCTGCCCAAAAAAAGCCAATGCAGTCTTAGGCTGTGCCAAAGGAATAAGATCAAGGTCATGTGAAGTGTTAGTATCAATTTATACTGCTTTGATAAGACCGTGCCTGGTATACTGTGTCTAATTGTGACCACCACAATACAAAAAAGATGGTTGAGACTTAGTCTAGAAACAGTGCAGAGAAAGAGCAACAAAGATGATTAGAGGTCTGGAGGCTAAAAAGATAATAAAGAACGCTTGCAGGAATGGGTAGGTCTAGTCTCATGAAGAGAAGGTCTAGGAGGGGACATGATAGCAGCCCTTCCAATATCTCAGGGGCTGCCCCAAAGAAGAGGAAGTCAAGCTATTCTCCAAAGCGCCTGAAGGCCCGGACAAGAAGCAACGGATGGAAACTCATCAAGGAGAGAAGCAACCTGGAACTAAGGAGAAATTTCCCAACAACTAGAACAATTAATCGGTGGAACATTTTGCCTCCAGAAGTTGTGGGTGCTCCATCACTGGAGGTTTTCAAGAAGAGTTTGGACAGCTATTTGTCTGAAATGGTATAGGTCTCTTGCCTGAACAGAGGGTTGGACTAGAAGACCTCCGAGGTCCCTTCCAACTCTGTTATTCTGTTCTGTTCTCCAAAGCGCCCGAAGGCAGGACAAGAAGCAACAGGTGGAAACTCATCAAGGAGAGAACCTACTTAGAAGTAAGGAGGAATTTCCTGACAGTCAGGACAATTAACCAGTGAAACGGCTTGCCTCCAGAAGCTGTGGGTTCTCCATCACTGGAGGCTTTTAAGAAGAGACAGGACCAGCCGTTTGTCTGAAATGGCATAGGGTCTCCTGCTTGAGCAGTGGGCTGGACTAGAAGACCTCCAAGGTACCTTCCAACTCTTATTATGCATTCTGTATGGTTCTGCGTCTCTTGCAGCTGCCCCCAAACAGAGCCATAAGCTTGTAATGGGAACCCAGGTCTTGTCTATTTTTGTGTACCCCAGTAGTTCTCTTCTGCCTTCAGCCAGGATGCTTTCTTGAGGATATTTTTGGGGAGTTCGTGGTTTTTATAGCACAGGAGATGCGTGTAAGCATCAGCTTTTCGGCTGAGGTTTGTGGGACAGTCTCACCTCTTTAAGACCTGTTTACTCATCCGTTTCCTTCATCCTATTTTGCTTCTCTGCTTTGTCTCATGATGAGTACAGATAGTCCTCAATTTAACAACCAGAGCTGAGCCCATCACTGCTGTTCTTTAGCAAGAGAGTTGTTAAATGAGTTTAATGATAACAATGATGATGATGATAATAATAATAATAATAATAATAATAATAATAATAATAATAATAATAGTAATAATAGTAATAATAATAATACCTGGTTGATACCTAGCATGCTGGCAGCAACCTGTGTCAACCATTAGTGCCGGTCAATCTGAGTGTTCAGTTGACTGTGTTTCATGTTTTATGAATATAATAATAACAATAATAATGATGATGATGATGATGATGATGGAAGGGAGGTCATCTAGTCCAACCCCCTGCTCAGGCAAGCAACCCTCTACCATTTCAGACAAGTGGCTGTCCAGTCTCTTCTTAAAAGACTCCAGGGGTGGAGCTCCCACAGCTTCTGAAGCCACTGATGGCTTGTTCTCATTGTTAGGAAGTTTCTCCTTTCAAGAAATGGAAAAAGAAATGCAGAGAAAAAGAAATGCAGAGTTGTAGAACGATTTAACAAATCACTATAGACAAATTACATTCTTGTCTATTCCGTGCATAAATCTAATACTTGATGTGTATCATTTTTAGCCTATTTTCCCCCGCCCCCCCCGGTGAGATTTTGTTTTCTGTTCAGAGTTGAATATATCTAACATTTCACAAATCTACCTGTATACAAATAGAAATAGAAATAATAGAAGTAGAAATAGAAATAATAGGAATAATAGGAGTAATAGAAATAGAAAGGGATGGGATGGGATGGGATGGGATGGGATGGGATGGGATGGGATGGAATGGAATAGAATAGAATAGAATAGAATAGAATAGAATAGAATAGAATAGAATAGAATAGAATAGAATATATGGAATGGAATGGAATGGAATGGAATGGAATGGAATGGAATGGAATAGAATAGAATAGAATAGAATAGAATAGAATAGAATAGAATAGAATAGAATAGAATAGAATATTAAATAGGAGAATAGAATAGAATAGAATAGAATATTAAATAGGAGAATAGAATAGAATAGAATAGAATAGAATAGAATAGAATAGAATAGAATAGAATAAAATAGAATAGAATAGAATGGGATGGGATGGGATGGGATGGGATGGGATGGGATGGGATGGGATGGGATGGGATGGAATGGGATAGAAATACAATATAGAATAGAATAGAATAGAATAGAATAGAATAGAATAGAATGGAATGGAATGGGATGGGATGGGATGGGATGGGATGGGATGGGATGGGATGGGATGGGATGGGATAGAAATACAATATAGAATAGAATAGAATAGAATAGAATAGAATAGAATAGAATAGAATAGAATAGAATAGAATAGAATAGAATAGAATAGAATAGAATAGAATAGAATAGAATGGGATGGGATGGGATGGGATGGGATGGGATGGGATGGGATGGGATGGGATGGGATAGAAATACAATATAGAATAGAATAGAATGGAATGGAATGGAATGGAATGGAATGGAATGGAATAGAATAGAATAGAATAGAATAGAATAGAATAGAATAGAATAGAATAGAATAGAATAGAATAGAATAGAATAGGATGGGATGGATGGGATGGGATGGGATGGGATGGGATGGGATGGGATGGGATGGGATGGGATGGGATGGGATGGAATGGAATAGAATGGAATAGAAATTAAATGGAATAGAATGGAATGGAATAGAATAGAATAGAATAGAATAGAATAGAATAGAATAGAATAGAATAGGATGGGATGGGATGGGATGGGATGGGATGGGATGGGATGGGATGGGATAGAAATACAATATAGAATAGACTAGAGTAGAGTAGAATAGAATAGAATAGAATAGAATAGAATAGAATAGAATAGAATAGAATAGAATAGAATAGAATAGAATAGAATAGAATAAATAGAATAGAATAAATAGAATAGAATAGAATAGAATAGAATAGAATAGAATAGAATAGAATAGAATAGAATAGGATGGGATGGGATGGGATGGGATGGGATGGGATGGGATGGGATGGGATAGAAATACAATATAGAATAGACTAGAGTAGAGTAGAATAGAATAGAATAGAATAGAATAGAATAGAATAGAATAGAATAGAATAGAATAGAATAGAATAGAATAGAATAGAATAAATAGAATAGAATAGAATAGAATAGAATAGAATAGAATAGAATAGAATAGAATAGAAATTAAATGGAATAGAATAGAATAGAATAGAATAGAATAGAATAGAATAGAATAGAATAGAATAGAAATTAAATGGAATAGAATAGAATAGAATAGAATAGAATAGAATAGAATAGAATAGAATAGAATAGAATAGAATAGAATAGAATAGAAGCTGGAAGGGACCTTGGAGGTCTTCTAGTCCAGAATAGAATATATAAAATAGAATAGAATAGAATATGAAATAGAATAGAATAGAATAGAATAGAGCTGAAAGGTACCTTGGAGGTTATCTAGTCCAACCCCCTCCCCAAGCAGGAGACCCTGCACCAAAGCTCCCCATCCTTTTGGGCACCAGGGACCAGTTCCATGGAGAAAGGTTTTTCCACGGACTGGAGGGTGCGTGATTTTGTGTGCTGCTTGCATCCTGCGGATGGGGCTTTGCTTGTTTGTGCGGACCGGTTGCTGGCATGCTTCCGGCCCGGTACGGGTCCGCGGCCCGGGGTTGGGGACCCCTGGTTTATTGGACTTTTTATTTACTATTTTTTATTTTGCGTCTGAAATCCAGAGGTCTGGGAGC
This sequence comes from Vipera latastei, assembly GCA_024294585.1. NCBI lineage: Eukaryota > Metazoa > Chordata > Lepidosauria > Squamata > Viperidae > Vipera > Vipera latastei. The sequence continues at coordinate 3,578,971 of CM044356.1, forward strand.
CCCTTTCCTGACAAATGAATATGATTAAAAAGGCATACGGTACATTTTGCATGAAAGCTGATGCCTTTATAAAACTTGCTAGTTAGAAACAGGGCTACCCAGATCCTGATTTTGGGCTACCATAGACTAGGACGGCTCTCCTTCCTGCTCTTTGTTCACTTTACCTGGATCAGGTATTTATGGTTAATGTAAGAATGTTGATGTTTGAGATTTTTATGTTGTGTGTGTGTGGGTGTGGGTGTTCCCTTGTGCTCCCTGAGTTTGGTTGTTTCCTTGCAGACATTTCATTTCCCAATGAGGTAACCAGATCAGTGTTAGAAGGGAGTGGGGTTTGCAGAGAGGAGAAGGAGGAGGAGGAGGAGGAGGAGGAGGAGGAGGAGGAGGAGGAGGAGGAGGAGGAGGAGGAGGAGAACTGTGGAGGGTTACAAGAGGGAGTCCACCTATTCTCCAAAGCGCCCGAAGGCAGGACAAGAAGCAACGGATGGAAACCAATCCAGGAGAGAAGCAACCTAGAACTAAGGAGAAACTTCCTGACAGTCAGAACAATTAACCAGCGGAACAACCTGCCACCAGACGTTGTGGCTGCTGTATCACTGGAGGTTTTTTTAAAGAAAAGACTGGACAGCCACCTCTATGAAATGGTATAGAATCTCCTGCTTGAACCGGGGGGCTGGACTAGAAGACCTCCAAGGTTCCCTTCCAGCTCTATTCTGATTAAGAGTGGTCAGGTGCTGGAGAGGGGTTAACCAGGAAGTACGTGAGATCCAGCTAGACCCCTGACTTGGGATGCCTAATGTAGCCCCCCCTCCCCCCAATTGCGAGAGCAGAACAAACCATTGTAACTATGGTAGGCAGCAAAGGTATAACTAACAGGGAATGTAAGACTTATGGTGGGAACATTTAATTTAATTGCCCCCAGAAATTGTGGGCACTCCATCACTGGAGGGTTTTAAGAGGAGACTGGACAGCCATTTGTCTGAAATGGTAGAGGGTCTCCTGCTTGGCCTGGGGGTTGGACTAGATGACCTCCAAGGTCTCTTCCAATTCTGGTATTCTGTTCCATTCTCCAAAGCACCACTGAGCAGGACAAGAAACAACGGATGGAAACTTACCAAGGAGAGAGAACCAATCCTGGATTAAGGAGACATTTCCTGACAGTGAGAATGACTAATCATTGGAACCACTTGCCTCCAGAAGTTGTGAAATTTTAAAGAAGAGATTAGACAACCGTTTGTCTGAAATGGTATAGGCTTTCCTGCCTGAGCAGGGGGTTGGACTAGAAGACCTCCAAGGTCGCTTCCAGCCCTGTTATTCTATTCTATTCTGTTCTGTTCTGTTCCGTTCTGTTCCGTTCTGTTCCATTCTGTTCCAGTCTAGTCTATTCTCTATTCTCTATTCTCTATTCTCTATTCTCTATTCCACTCCATTCCACTCCATTCCATTCCATTCCATTCCATTCCATTCCATTCCATTCCATTCCATTCTATTCTATTCTATTCTATTCTACAATCTTTCTATTCTATTCTATTCTATTCTATTCTATTCTATTCTATTCTATTCTATTCTATTCTATTCTATTCTATTCTATTCTATTCTATTCTATTCTCTATTCTATTCTATTCTATTCTATTCTATTCTATTCTATTCTATTCATAAGATACAAACAAGTTATAGCCATAAGATGCTAAAGGACTAGGTAATAGGAAAGATGAGAAACAGAATAGTAAAACAGTCCTACTAGGTGGTTTGACATCCCAGGGCATGAAAGTGTGGTGTCATTTAGTTGCTTAGCAGAGGGATGACACGGGGAAAAATATTGTCCTTGGGTCTAGTTGTTTGGGGGTGCAATGCCCTATAAGAGTCATCTTGAGGGAAGAAGTTGAAACAGTTCAGATCCGCACGAAGGCCTGTGTCCTCATCCGTTTGATGCTTGTGTTTTCATGCACCTGCAGGTGACACACTAAGGGGGATGACCAAGGAGACATCATCCCAATGGCATCCACTAGTCCTCTGGAACTGACAGTCTTAGAGAGTCATCTGGGGTCCAGCCAGAGAGCGGGGCAAGGAAAACCTTCAGCACCACAGACAGCGGCCAAGCCAGGAATTGAGAATGCCTCTTATCAGAGGGAGGAAGAGGAAGAGGAAGAGGAGGAGACTTCTTTCCAGAGAGGGCCAGGGAACCCCAAGGAACATCCAGCACCTCCCACCGATGACCTTTCCCCAAGGTCGGAGGACACCCCATTGTCAGACCCAACTGGGAACTCGGTGGACTATGGCTTCATTTTGGCCCTGGTGTTCCTGGTTGGGGGGATTTTGCTGGTGATCGTGGCTTACAGCATCCCGCGTGAGGCTCGGGTGAACCCGGACACAGTGTCCGCCCGGGAGATGGAGAGACTGGAGATGTACTACGCCCACCTCAGCTCCCATTTGGACAAGTGCATCATCGCTGGCTTGGTCATGTTGACTTTGGGCGGGATGCTCCTGTCCGTCCTCTTGATGGTCTCCATGTACAAAGGGGAGCTGTATAGGAGGAGGACATTCCCAGGGTCCAGAGGCCCCCGAAAGACCTATGGGTCCATCAACCTGAGGATGAGGCAGCTCAACGGAGAAGGAGGGCAAACTTTGGTGGAGAACGAGGTCATTCAGATGACCGAAATGACCAGTGCCACGCCGAGCTGCTGAGAGCTCTCTGATCTGAGGGATTGGATACAGTCCTCTCTGTGGTTGTCTCTGAGCTGGGTGGTTTCCTTGCAGACATTTCATGACCCAACTAGGTTGACATCAACAGTGTTAGAAGGGAGTGGAGTGGGAAGGAGGAGGAGGAGGAGGAGGAGGACTGTGGGGTCCTGGGTGCTCTCTGAACTTGGTGGTTTCCTTGCAGATGTTTCATGACCCAACTAGGTGACATCAACAGTGCTAGAAGGGAGTGGAGTGGGGAGGAAGAGGAAGAGATAGAGGAGGACTGTGGGGTCCTTGGTGTTCTCTGAGCTTGGTCATTTTCTTGGAGACATTTCATGACCCAACTGGGGAACATCATCAGTGCTAGAAGGAATTGGGGATTACCTCTGAATGAAAGGTAATGAAAGGTAAGAGTGAGGGGTGACATGATAGCAGTGTTCCAATATCTCAGGGGCTGCCCCAAAGAAGAGGGAGTCAAGCTCTTCTCCAAAGCACCAGAAGGCAGGACAAGAAGCAATGGATGGAAACTCATCAAGGAGAGAAGCAACCTAGAACTAAGGAGAAACTTCCTGACAGTGAGAACAATTAACCAGTGGAACCACCTGCCTCCAGAAGCGGTGAATGCTCCAACACTGGAAGTTTTTAAGAGGAGACTGGACAGCCATTTGCCTGAAATGGTATAAGGTTTCCTGCCTGAGCAGGGGGTTGGACTAGATGACCTCCAAGGTCCCTTCCAACTTCTTCTTCTTCTTCTTCTTCTTCTTCTTCTTCTTCTTCTTCTTCTTCTTCTTCTTCTTCTTCTTCTTCTTCTTCTTCTTCTTCTTCTTCTTCTTCTTCTTCTTCTTCTTCTTCTTCTTCTTCTTATTATTATTATTATTATTATTATTATTATCCTCTAAAAAAACCCACAATTGAGCTCAAAGAGCACCAAGGATCATCTCCTCCTCCTCCTCCTCCTCCTCCTCCTCCTCCCCCCCTCTTCTAGGACTGATGATGCTATGTAGTCAGGTTATGAAACATCGGCTAGGAAACAGCCCAGCTCCGAGAGCACCAAGGACCTCTCATTTCAACCCGGAGCTACAAATATTCCCTTCAGTTATTCCTGTCCTTTTGAAGAAGCAACTGGAAGGGCAACACTTCACAACAACTTTCCTTATTACAGGATTGTTGTGTAGGTCAAAAACGGGGATTTTTTCTTTTTCTTTCCTAAGATAAAACGTGTGCACAGAAGCGGTTTCAGTCCAGTGATACTTCTCTGGCTAACACTCACAGGTTTTTCTTTTTTTTTTCTTTTTTTTCTTTTTTAAAAAGCCTGTTCTGGCAACACTTTTGGGGAGCCAAATATTTAATTTTTGAACTTCGCAGGGAATCAGGACTTCTCTCGGAAGCGGTGAGACTGAGAGAACCTTTGGGGTCTCCCATAAACATTGTCGATGTTATAAACCGGACTCGCACACACGTTTTAACTGCTCGACTGTTCTAGCAAAATGCCTAGACTGGAGACACAGAGCCCCACAATCCCTCTCTGGAGGTTGGCTGTGATTTGAATGACCTCCCACCAAGAACAGTTAAAGTTGGTTTGATTTTCTGAACGAGGTGATTCTCTCTCTCTCTCCCACCCTCTCTCTCTCCCTCTCCCTCTCTCTCTTTCTTCATCCCTCTCCCCCTTCTCTCTCCTTCTCTCTCCCCCAGTCTCTCTCCCCCTCCCTCCCCTCCCCCCCTCTCCCCTGTCTCTCTATCTCCCTCTCTCAGTCCCTGTCTCTCCCTCCCTTTCTCCCCTCTCCCTTCTCTCTCTCCCTCTCCCCCTTCTATCTCTCTCCCTCTCTCCCTCTCTCCCTTCTCCCCCGTGTCTCTCTCCCTCCCTCTCTCTCCCCCTTTCTCCTTTCTCTCCCCTCTGTATCTTCCTCTCTCCCTCCCTCCCTCTCTCCCTTTCTCCCGTGTCTCTCTCCCTCTCCCTCCCTTTCTCTCTCCCTCTCTTTCTCCCCTCTCTCCCATGTCTCTCTCCCTCTCTCCCCCTTTTTCTCCTCCCTCCCTCCCTCTCTCCCTCCCTCTCCCTCCCTTTCTCCTTCTCTCCCCTGTGTCTCTCTCCCTCTCTCCCCCTTTTTCTCCTCCCTCCCTCCCTCTCTCCCTCCCTCTCCCTCCCTTTCTCCCTCTCTCCCCTGTGTCTCTCTCCCTCTCTGCCCCTCTTTTTCTCCTCCCTCCCTCCCTCCCTCCCTCTCTCCCTTCCCCCCTCTCCTTCTCCATCTCTCTCCTCCCTCTCCCCCTCTCTCTTTTCCTGCAATCTTGAGCAATGGCAACCTCTGCGCCACTTTGTGTATCGGCTGCTGACCCTCACAACCGCACCTCTCACAACCCTCGCGAGAGTGACCGGGTTTCTGCAGCTCTGCCACATTTGCCCAAGCGGTGTTCCCTTGTTTGTGAAAGCCGAGCCTCGGAACACAACCTCGCGGATCAACTCATAAGCACACACACACACACAAAATCCACACCAGCAAAAAAACAAAACAACAAAAAAGAGAAAAACCCACCACCTTACATTTCCATGACTTGGCTGCATCTTGGGTGACAAACACAATCCTGGTTTTCAAACCATTTTTTTTTTCCCCCAGCCGTTTTGCCCTTCCTTTTTGCCTGGTTTCCTGATTTTGGAAGCCCATTGTCTGGATGAAATTACCGCTCGGGTTGCAAGCCATGAAACATTAATGCTAGCCCGCGTGCGGTTCGCCCTAGTCGGGGATGTGTCAGCAGGAAGTTTAAAAATGGAACTCGTGCAGAGGCGGCTAAAATGGAAAGGTGACCTCTGAATTTGCAGCCAAGCAGCCGCAATCCAGAAAAAAAAAACCAGGAATCCTTTGATATTCAGGATTTCCAAGAACGGGGGGGGGGGGGGGGAACTTGAGCTGCCTTGCCCGTCTCTTTTAACAGGATGGCTCCCGATGCATCACCCTGTCCCACACATGCCTCTTGTTTATGATTACAAAATAAAAAGGGGGGGGGGAAGTGTCATTTTAAAAATAAAGCGTAAGAAAATAATAAACTCTTTGTGCCAGATTTTGCTACCTTCATTGGGCCAAATCGCACGGTTTGCCTTTTCCGTTTGTCGTTCGTAAAGCACAGGTTGAGCGAATGCAGAAAATATATTTATATTTATATTATTTATATTTATTTGATTTAGATACCGCCCTTCTCCCGAAGGACTCAGGGCGGTGTACAGGGCAATAAATACCAAAGTACAAAATACAAAAATTAAAAACAAATTAAACAAGTATGCCCGATACCATAAATTAGTTAAAATCAATAATTAAAACCCCAAACCCATCAGACCAGGCCGGCTTGTTCAAAATGTTAACCTTATCGAATAAAAGGAGAGGCCTCGACTTCCAACGCTTCGTTTGGTGACCGTTCACAGCTGCAACGGCGCCGAAAACAGAGAGGTGGGACTGATCCTCACACTTACGACCGTCGCGGCAGTCTCACAGTCGAGGGACCGAAATTCAAGCGTTAGCAACCGGCAGGTGTTTACGACGGTTGTTGTGTCCCGCGGTCGTGTGGCTGCCGTTTTGTGGCTTTTTCGGCTGGCTTTGTTGTGGGAAGCCGAATTCAATTAACGACTGCACTCAATTCACTTAGTTAAATATAGAATAGAGCTGGAAGGGACCCTGGAGGTCTTCTAGTCCAGCCCCCTGCTCAAGCAGGAGAACCTACACCATCTCAGACAGGTGATTGTCTAGTCTCTTCTTGAAAACCTCCAGTGATGGAGCGCCCACAACTTCTGGTGGCAGGTTGTTCCACTGGTTGATTGTCCTCACTGTCAGGAAGTTTCTCCTTAATTCCAGGTTGCTTCTCCCCTTGGTCAGTTTCCAACTGCTGTTTCTTGTCCTTCCCTCGGGTGCTTTGGTGAACAACCTGCCCCCCTCTGCCTTGTGGCAGCCCCCCAAATACCGGAACGCTGCTATCATGTCTCCCCTATTTCTTCTTTTCTCTAGACTAGCCAAACCCAAGTCCCGCAGCCGTTCTTCGTATGCTTTAGCCTCCGGGCCTTGGATCATCTTAGTTGCTCTTCTCTGAATTTCTTTCCCCAAACTCTCAACATCTTTTTTGCGATAGGGTGACCAAAATTGGTTGAAGTATTCCAATTGTGGTCTTACTGGGGTTTTTAAGGCGGTACTAATACCTCTCGTGATCTTGATTCTATGCCTCTGTTTATACAACCCAGGATTGTGTTAGCTTTTTTGGCTGCTGCTGCTGCACACGGCCGGCTCACGGTCAAGCGATCGTCCACTAGGACTCCAAGGTCCCTCTCACAGTCGCTGTTTTTGAGCTGGGTCTCACCCAGTCTGTACTTTTATGCCTTTGGTTTTTCCTGCCTAAATGTAAGACTTTGCTTTTCTCCACATTGAAACTCATTTTGTTCCAGTTTGTCAAGATCCTTTTGGATCCTGAGTTTGTCTTCTGAGGTGTTGGCTACTCCTGCCAGTTTGGTGTCATCTGCAAATTTGATGAGTTCCCCTTCTATTCCCTCATCTCAAGTCATTTATGAAGATGTTGAAGAATCCTGGGCCTAAGACGGAGCCTTGTGGTACCCCACTGCTTACTTCCCTCCATGTTGCTCTGCTTTATGGCTTAACTTGACCGCCAATGGCGCAACAAACCATGTTTAAGCATAACACGGGAGATCAATTTTTCCTTGAGCTTAGACGTCTCTCTAAGTCAAGATTCCTCAACCTTGGCAAGGTTCAGGGAGAAAGACTTCATTTCCCAGAGTTCCACAGTCAGCCTGGCCATCGCTGAGAATTCTGCAGTTGTGTTTCTTAACAACTTCCGCTTTCAAGACAAGGGTCACCTGTAGACAGTGGTTAAACAAGCAAACCAGCATGGATGCACGTGAAGCCAATTTTAATCCAGCTTAGCGGCGGATCGAATTAGGCAACAAACAGGGAACCTGGATTATATCATTTCTTACGTTTGAAAGGAACCATTTACACTTGTGGGGAAAAAATGGATTTTCTTGCTGCCGTCCCTCCCACAAAGAAAATGCTGGTAAGGATCTACGTTTGTATCAAAGGGGAAAAATGTGACAGCATAAAAGCAAGCCAGGATACATCACAGTCTGTTTAATTAGCCCTGAAATCTCAAAGAAAGGAAACCTCAGTTGCACAAGCCAATTCTGGGAGGAAAGTTTTTTTTGTTATACTTGAGTGTCCATGAAATTGGACAGGGTAACATCTGTGGGGACGCCATTATGCAATCGATGCAATTTAAATCACTTTCCTAATGGCCCAATGCTAGGAGACTCTGAGTTCTAGTCTTACCTTAAGCACGAAAACCAGCTGGGTGACTTTGGGTCAATCACCAGGAGACAGTGAGTTCTAGTCCTGCCTTAGGCATGAAAGTCTGCTGGGTGACTGTGGGCCAATCACCAGGAGACAGTGAGTTCTAATCCCGCCCTAGGCATGAAAGCCAGCTGGGTGACTTTGAGCCAATCACCAGGAGACAGTGAGTTCTAGTCCTGCCTTAGGCATGAAAGCCGGCTGGGTGACTGTGGGCCAATCACCAGGAGACGGTGAGTTCTAATCCCGCCCTAGGCATGAAAGCCAGCTGGGTGACTTTGAGCCAATCATCAGGAGACGGTGAGTTCTAGTCCTGCCTTAGGCATGAAAGCCGGCTGGGTGACTGTGGGCCAATCACCAGGAGACGGTGAGTTCTAGTCCTGCCTTAGGCATGAAAGCCGGCTGGGTGACTTTGGGTCAATCGCCAGAAGACGGTGAGTTCTAGTCCCACTAAATGAATGGTTGCAAGTACCTGTAGTCACTTTCCATAATGATTGGGTTGAGAAGGATTGAGAAGAAAGAGCTGGCCCTGATCTTTCGGGCCACTCTGTCCTGTCCTTCATATACCTGCCAGGTGAAACTAATCCCCATGCATGTGACAGATATTTTCCATGCTTCCTTTCCGATGACACACGGAAGCTGATTTTACAGATGACCTTGTTAGCAAAGCACGATCCGGCAGAAGGACAAAGGGATGACGGCTTTGGACCTGGAAGCCACCTAGAAGAAGCTTACGCAATGCTCGGCCTGCAACCCCCAGAGCAGCCGATGACCTTGGTTCCCATGGGACAAAAGATTATTTCGACTAGCGAAGCATCTGGGCAAACCACCCACCCTTCCAATCTACGTTTCAGCTAAAAATGAGTAGGAAAAACGACTGTATTTGTAGAGTTGGGACTTCATTGCTTTTCTCTGCACTCTTTCGAGAGTCTCAACATCTGTTTTACTGGAGGCAGGATTCCAGCTGTGGCCTTATTCAATAGAAGGGACCCGAGACACGGCCTTCTACAGTAGTGGCCAAAATTATGGAAACCTTTTGGGAAAAGTGTATTTTTGAGGTTTGATGGCTAGTAACATCAGTTTACATTCCAATTCCAAAGAAAGGCAGTGCCAAAGAATGTTCAAACTATCGCACCATTGCACTCATTTCTCATGCTAGTAAAGTTATGCTTAAAATCCTACAAGCTAGACTCCAGCAGTATGTGGATCGAGAACTACCAGAAGTACAGGCAGGATTTCGAAGAGGCAGAGGAACTAGAGATCAAATAGCCAACATACGCTGGATCATGGAGAAAGCTAGAGAGTTCCAGAAAAACATCTACTTCTGCTTCATTGACTATGCTAAAGCCTTTGATTGTGTGGATCATAACAAACTGTGGCAAGTTCTTAAAGAGATGGGAGTACCAGAACATCTTATTTGTCTCTTGAGAAACCTATATGCGGGCCAAGAAGCAACAGTGAGAACTGGACACGGAACCACTGATTGGTTCCAAATTGGGAAAGGAGTCCGGCAAGGCTGTATACTGTCGCCCTGCCTATTTAACTTATATGCAGAGCACATCATGAGAAAGGCAGGGCTAGATGAATCAAAAGTTGGAATTAAGATTGCCGGAAGAAACATCAACAACGTAAGATATGCAGATGATACCACTCTAATGGCAGAAAGTGAAGAGGAACTAAAGAGCCTCTTGTTGCGAGTGAAGAAGGAGAGTGCAAAACTTGGGTTGAAACTAAACATTAAGAAAACCAAGATGATGGCATCTGGCCCTCTCAATTCCTGGCAAATAGATGGGGAAGAAATGGAGGTAGTGACAGATTTTATTTTCCTGGGCTCCAAGATCACTGCAGATGGGGACTGCAGCCAAGAAATTAAAAGACGCTTGCTCCTGGGGAGGAAAGCCATGGCAAATCTAGACAGCACACTAAAAAGCAGAGACGTCACCCTGCCAACAAAAGTGCGTATAGTCAAGGCTATGGTCTTCCCAGTTGCAATGTATGGCTGTGAAAGCTGGACCATAAAAAAGGCTGAGCGCCAAAGAATTGAGGCCTTTGAACTATGGTGCTGGAGAAGACTCCTGCGAGTCCCTTGGACTGCAAGGCGATCAAACCGGTCAGTCCTAGAGGAGATCAACCCTGACTACTCTTTAGAAGGCCAGATCCTGAAGCTGAAACTCAAATACCTTGGCCACTTAATGAGAAGGAAGGATTCACTGGAGAAGAGCCTAATGCTGGGAAAGATGGAGGGCAAGAGAAGAAGGGGACGACAGAGAATGAGGTGGCTGGATGGAGTCACTGAAGCAGTAGGTATGAGCTTAAATGGACTCCAGAAGATGGTAGAGGACAGGAAGGCCTGGAGGAACATTGTCCATAGGGTCGTGATGGGTCGGACACGACTTCGCAACTAACAACAACAACACCACCACTTTTTTGGGGGGAGTAGTACCATAAATGTATACATCAATGGAAAGATAATTTAATCAAGAATGTAATACAGCAAAGTTTGTTCAGTTATCTGTACTGTATTCTATGAAAAGTTACAGACAAATAACCAGAAAAAGGAAGCACAACTTGCTTAGGTTGATATCAGGTATCTTTCCTTCATCTGATTGTAGCCAATGAGGACGAGTGTTGAGCGAGCCAATCGGGTGTCATCTTGTTTTGGCAATGAGCCAATGAGATCACAGTGGGATTTGATTGATGTCATGTATTGAAGCCGAGAGGAGGACATTTGTCAGTGTGTTATGTGATCGCTATCAAGTCGGTTGGGTTTTTTTTGTGTTCTTTCATTTAGCGAACTCGTAAAACGCAATAAAATCAAAGTAAAGGTGCAAAGAGTTGAACGGTCGCCCAGAAAGCCACGTAAAACAGTATTATTAAGCAAACAAGGCGACAGTTATAAAGAAATGGGAAGAAAAATGGGTGGGAACTTAACCAAAGGTGGCATTTCTACTACACACTTTCCCCAAAAAACGGTTTCCACAATTTTGGCCTCGACTGTAGCTACCTTTGATGAGATGAACAGAGACAACAGCAGGTAGACGGTCCCACCAACAGCCCCACCTGGAGGCCAGACAAGGAATAACGGATGGAAACTGATCAACGAGAGATTCAACCTACAAATAAGGAAAAATTTCCTATCGGCAGGGCTTTTTTTCCTCATAGAACGCTCAGAACGGAGTTCCGGCACCTTTTTTGGATGGAACCTTGTAGGGTAAGCAAGGCGGGTTGTATGACATGTGTGAGTTCCGGCACCTTTTTCTTTTACAAAAAAAGCACTGCCTATCGGTGAGAACAATCAGCCAATGGAATAGAAGTTGCCTTCAGAGGTGGTGGGTACTTCATCCCTAGAAGCTTTCAAGAAGAGACTGGACTGCCATTTGTCAAAAATGGTGTAGGGTCTCCTGCTTGAGCAGGGGGTTGGACTAGAAGACCTCCAAGGTCCCCTTATTCTATTCTATTCTGTTCTGTTCTGTTCTGTTCTATTCTACAATCTATTCTATTCTATTCTACAATCTGTCTATTCTATTCTATTCTATTCTATTCTATTCTATTCTATTCTATTCTATTCTATTCTATTCTATTCTATTCTATTCTATTCTATTCTATTCTATTCTATTCTATAATCTGTATTCTATTCTATTCTATTCTATTCTATTCTATTCTATTCTATTCTATTCACACGATAGCAGTATTCCAGTATTTGAGGGGCTGCCACAAAGATGAGGGGGTCAAGTTATTCTCCAAAGCACCAGAGGGCAGGACAAGAAGCAATGGTTGGAAACTAATTAAGGAGAAACCTCCTGACAGTGAGGACAATTAACCAGTGGAACAGCTTGCCACCAGAAATCGTGGGCGCTGTATCACTGGAGGTTTTTATGAAGAGAGTGGACATTCACATGTCTGAAACGGTCTAGGTTCTCCTGCTTGAGCAGGGGGCTGGACTAGAAGACCTCCAGGGTCCCTTCCAGCTCTAGTCTTGAAACTTCCACTTTCACCCCCTCTGTAACCGCCCACCGTCTGCTGTGTGGCATCTTTGGCAAATGCGGCAGGCTGTCCCCTGTGGCGTGCACATCAATTGCTTTCATTGCGAGTAAGATTAAAAGCTCTTTGAAGAGACTTAGCTATTAGAGGGAAGAGACACAGCGGTAAGAAGCTCCGTTTATTGACCCAGCGCCCGGCTCAGCTTTGCATCAGGAAGGGAAAGTTGTTTACCAGCAGATTCTAATGAGTTTGGTATTAGGGAAATACCAAATTTTACCATATTATCTCTAAGGGAGACCCCAAGGATTATTGTGGTAGTCCTCAATTTACCACCACAATGGAGACTAAAACTTTTCATTGCTAAGCTACCGTAAGTCCTCCTTAGTCATGAAAGCCGACTGCTCAAGTATTTGAAGGTTACTTAGAATAGAATAGAGCTGGGAGGGACCTTGGAGGTCTTCTAGTCCAGCCCCCTGCTCAAGCAGAAGGACCTATACCATCTCAGACAGGTGACTGTCCAGTCTCTTCTTGGAAACCTCCAGTGATGGAGCCCCCACAATTTCTGGTGGCAAGCTGTTCCACTGGTTAATTGTCCTCACTGTCAGGAAGTTTCTCCTTAATTCCAGGTTGCTTCTCTCTTTGGCCAGTTTCCAACCGTTGTTTCTCGTCCTGCCCTCTGGTGCTTTGGAGAATAATTTGACCCCCTCCTCTTCTTTGTGGCAGCCCCTCAGATCCTGGAATACTGCTATCATGTCTCCCCTATTTCTTCTTTTCTTTAGACTAAGCCAAACCCAAGTCCCTTTGTAAGGATCCATTTTCCAGATTTATTAGATTTACTTAGTTGCTTATCCTTACAACAGTGGCCCAGGAAAAAGAGGAAAGCAACGGTTTTCTATTTCTATTTACCTTCCAGTCCTAGATGACTAGAAATTCTCTTTCTGGATCCTATAAAACAAAATATTTGCAATGAATAAAGCAGAATAAATACCCATGCTGTGTTTGCAATGAATAAACCAGTGCCATGAATAAACATGGGCAACTTTTAAGATGCACGGACTTCAACTCCCAGAATCCCCCAGCCACCTCAGATAACTAGAAATCCTGGTTCTAGATGCGATAGAAAAATGAAATATCGACATGTGCAATGAACTAAGGGAGTGTTCCCCAACCTAGGCAACTTTTAAGATCTGTGGATTTCAACTCCCAGAATTCCCCAGCCAGCGATGTCCACACATCTTTGTTTTTATATAGGATCTAGAACCAGGATTTCTAGTTATCTGAGCTGGCTGAGGAATTCTGGGAATTGAAGTCCGCACATCTTAAAGCAGCTAAGGTTAAAAAAAACAAAACACCGCTCTCAAATGTTTGCTATTAGCAAGCAGGCTCTTGGTTGCATCTCCAGATTCGATCAATCAAGTGAATTAAACTTTCACAAAATAGATTTTAAAAAGTCAACATGCTCAGGGATTCCTCTGGATTATTTTTCTCTCAGCAAACCTGGGTGCTCGCGAGAGGTGAATAACATTATTCCTCTGTGGGAATCATGGAGTTTGTAGTCCGGGCAACTCTGGAAGTCCACAGCCCTGAGGGGCAAGGTAGGACCCACCCACCCCACCCATAACCTGGCTGCGGAGGTTATGTCGATCTCCAAAGTCAAGATTATCTCAGACCCTTGCAATCCAGAAGATCCTCTGGAATCTTCTGGAGGCTTTCTGGGAAAGAACAAAACTCCTCACCAACTATAGATAGTCCTCAACTTAAAGAACAAGTTTAGTGGCCGTTCGAAGTTATGCCAGTGCTGAAAAAAAAGCAACTTATGACCATTTTTCACATTTATGACCATTGCAGCATCCCCATTTTGTCACATACAAAACCCAGACACTTGGCAAGTGGCTTGTGTTTACGTTTGTGTTGTGATTCCTCGCCAGCCAGTGGATCTGGCAGCTGAGTCTGAGGAATCAGACTGAGGAAGAGGAGGGGTCTGGAGTGACATCAGAGTCAGTGGAGCTCCGAGACTTACAGTCGGACGAGGTGCCCGGCCCCTCTACTCGCGCTCAGGCTGAGACACAGCTGTGCTGGGAGCCTGAGTTGGACAGTGATGAAGCACAGCTGGGACAAATCCCGGATGCACGAAAGCGCCGGCAAGAGAAGCGAGTAGGGCAGAGGGATGCAATGGGGCGGCTCCAAAGGCAAAGGAGAAGGCGTTAGGAAGCCACACCTTGGCTGACTTATAAAAAGGAAGGTGTAGGAGGTGCTGGTTGTGTAAGGCAGCCATTTGTGTTGAGGATGGAGTTTCTGTGGACTGTGTTTGTTTGCCTTTGACATTGACTCAGGTCTGTGAGAATAAAAGGGGTTGGTTTTTCCTTGCGGTTCTTGCCCATTTCTTGGAAGAGGGGTTTCTCCTTCTGAGCGTAACCAGGACTCATGGAGGCTGGGACACAAGCTTGAGGTATCCCAGGGTCATCCAATTTCCTCTTTTGTGACAAAAGTCAAAGGGGAAGCTACAGCCACTTCACAACCGTGTCACTAATTTTAACACAGCAAGGGATTCAGCTAACAACTGGGGCTAGAAAAACCATAAAACTCAGGTAACCGTCTCCCTTAGCAACAAACGTTAAATTCAGGGCTCAGCTGTGGTTGTTGAGGGCTGCCCGTGCACTCGGCGCACATCACTCCACTAGGAAACAGGAGACAATTTCAAAACGGTGGGCAAGCAATTAGCAGAAATGAGAGAACCTCTCCAGGGATGCTGCAAACGGTTGCTAGGAAACGGGAATTAGCTGCTTTTGCATCCAAAGGATTCCGGCGAGAAAGATGGAGAATTTGGGAGACCCAATGAGTCAGCTTCATACTGAAGGTGGTTGGCTAATTAAAACTTAATCCCACCTCCTGCCCCCCCCGCTCCCCCAATGTGTCCAGTTCCCTCCATTGCCATCTGGGATTACAGGTAATCCTCGACTTACGACAACTGAGCCCAAGATTTCTGTCGCTAAGCGAGACAAGTGGTCCAGCAAGTTTTGCCCCCTTTTACGACTTTTCTTGCCACAGTTGTTAAGTGAATCACTGCAGTTCTTCAAGCCGGTAACATGGACTTTGCTCGTCCGAAGGTGGCAAAAGGGGATGGCATGACCCCGGGGCAGTGCGACCGTTGTAACTATGAGTCAAGTGTTTGAATTTTGATCATGGGACCACTGGGAGGCTGCAATGGTCGTTAAGTGTGAAAACGGCTGTAAGTCCCTTCATTGTAACCTAAATGAACTCTTGTTAAGTCGCAAGGATTACCTGTATTGATTTCATTTCATGGTTTTTATCTGCTGTGTTTCTATGATGGATGATTTTAATGGTTTGTTTTTTTAATCCCTTTTAATGCTTTGATGCTGTAAGCCATCCAGAGGTGTCAGATAAGAGCCAGGCAGCAAATAAATTTCATAAATAAATTTGTTTTTTGAGAGGCTGCAGATCGAGGTTCGTTGTTCATTTTATTAGTTTTTTTTTTAAGGCAACAATTAACTGCAACCTGTAAATGGAGACATTGGCGAGGTGACAGGAAGCTTTTCCAGGTGGAATCGGGCACCAAGGTGGCAGCGTTACCTACCAGCAAAAACAGTTCGGTTGAGCCAGCTTTGGGGGTGTATACTTGTGTGGTTGTGTTGTGCTTGAAGATGGAGGGCAGGCGTGCAGGTTTATCCTCACTAAAGCAACTCTTTCACCAAACCTCCGTGTCAACTCCCCAAAGCAAGTTGGCACCTGGAAGCCTTGGGCCAAATATTGCCCATTAGCGGTTAAATCTCCAGATCAAGGTATTTGGGCACCTTCAAGTTCTCGTTCCAGTTTCTCCACACTCCATGAAGTTGTGGCAAAGGGAGGGGGGGGAATTGAGGGGGTTGGAAGTGAAGAAGAAGGGGCCCAGTTTGCTGGCCTACATCCCCGCCAAAGTTTTGGCAGCATGTAACAAAACTCCCTGTAACGGGAGGACCATTCATTTCCAAGATAAATCAGAAGCTGTAAATAGGAGACTGGAAGATTTTGGTGGCAGACCTACCCTTTTGTAGCTCTACCATGTTTCATTTCAAATTGGTTTGAGATTAAACCAGGTTAACAAGTCCTGATATACAGAATCTTCACCGGAGGGGCTACCTTGCTCACAGCTTTTGAAAAAGAGTTCTAGATTTTTAAACATAGCCGATCTTGGAGCACCCAACGGTGGGTCACCAAATTTACGTCCCGGATGGAGCGAACGTAAAATGCTGGAGGGGGGGAAAAAAGGGAGAAAGGCAGAGACTGTTTCTCTTTGGGTTTATAGGAAGGGGACCAAAACCGGTGGGCCAGGAGAGAAAATCACTGCATAAAAGGCCAACTCTGCCCCACGTCTGGATAAATGTCAGGTGTCAATCTGCTGGGAAAGAGATGCTGAATCTCTGCAGTTGTCACATGAACATATCGTCGTAGTCTGGAGGGCGAAGATGGTCAGGATTAGGCCTGAAAGAGGAATGAATGTCAGAGCATGCACAGTCTTGTTGCGCGAGATAACTCAGGAGTAAACCCGGTAAACAGTGGTCTATATTAAATGGTGGTTTATCTTACGCTATCTACAATATTATGCACCAGGAACAAAACACATACTCGTGCTAATACAGCAGGATCCAACACACCACAGTTACATCAAGAAACAGAAGAGAGAGAACACATCAGCAGAGCCTTCCCTTTTATACAAAGCTCTTAAAGGGATACAGACCCTGCTGAGTCATTCACATCATTACCTCTTACATTACATAAGCTGGTTAGCTTTTAAATCAGTACCTTGACAATGAAGAATGCATTATGTCAAGGACTCTTGAAACTTGGCCATTTTTAGGCTGGCGGACTTCAACTCCCAGAATTCCCCAGCCAGCCATGCAGAAATATGGACCAGGAAGCAGACTTTCTCTGTGGTGCCCCCCCCCACAACATGGAACAGACTGCCTCCTCAAAGGTAACCGTGATTCATCTTGTATGGCGATTCCAGAAGACAATAAAGCTTGTGCTTTAGAAGTGAATATGTGCTGCTCGGGGTTCAACAATGGAGTCCTTGGTGCTCTCTGAGCTTGGTGGTTTTCTTGCAGACGTTTCATGGCCCGACAAGGTAACATCATCAGTGCTAGAAGGGAGTGGAGTATGTGGAGAGGAGGAGGAGGAGGAGGAGATGGCGGAGGATGCCTATGGGGTCCTTGGTGCTCTCTGAGCTTGCTTGTTTTGTTGCAGATGTTTTATGACCCAACTAGGTAACATCATCAGTGTTAGGAGTGGGATGTGTGCGAAGGGGAGGACGAGGAGGAGAAGGAAGAGGACTGTGGGGTCCTTGGTGGTCTCTGAGCTTGGTGGTTTTCTAGCAGACGTTTCATGACCCGGCTAGGTAACATCATCTGTGCTGTTTATATAAACAGTGGGCAATTCACTCCCTTCTAGCGCTGATGTTGTTATCTAGTTGGGTCATGAAACGTCTGCAAGAAAACCAGCAAGCTCAGAGAGCACCAAGGACCCCACAGTCCTATTATTATTCCTCCTCCTCCTCCTCCTCCAGATGACATTCCCTAGTTGGGTCATGAAACGTCTGCAAGAAAACCACCCAGCTGAAAGAGCACTAAAGAGCCACAGTCCTCTCTGCAAACTCCATTCCCTTCTAGCACTGATGATGTTACCTAGTTTGGTAATGAAAGGTCTGTAAGAAAACAACCCAGTTCAGAGAGCACCATGGACCCCGCCCCCCCCCAATCAAGTTGATTTATTTATTTGATTTCTATAGCCCCCCATCTCAGCAACTGATTCTCGGTGGCTCAAAGTTCAGTGGCTCAAAGTTGCCTTCAAAATAATTTTTCGTTTTGCTTATTTTTACCCCTTTTTTTTGCTTACTTTATTTATTTTGACGAGATGGGCAGCTAAAACTTGGGTATACCAATAAAATAAAGAAAACGTTTGGGTTTTGCTTTACTTTTTTTTTTTAAAAAAAAAATTGGCTTCTTTCTGCTTTAAAAGTTTTTTAAATATTTTTTTTTGGGGGGGGTTTTCGGCTTTCCAAACTACGGCCAAGGGACCTTTGACCGATACGGTCAGGATTTCCAAGGGTCTTTATGAATTTATTGCAGTTTCTGTTTTCCCCAGCCCCGGCAAACTCAAGCGGATCACGGTCTTCAATATGGTTTAAGGACATGTTGGTGTTTTTTTTAATTGATGGTTTAGCACTGAGATGTTTGTTTGAAGCAGGAGGGGAACGCTGTTGAATAAATACGTAATCCTGGGATAAATCCTGCAATTGCGTTTACGTAAGATGCTTAACTCAGTTCGGGAGCTAATCTGTAGCCAGGAATCCTGGGCCATCTGGAGAAGCTGGGTTAAAACGCGCTAAGCCACAAAACTAATAGAATCGATCAGAATTAACCAAGGCTGAGATTAATTGGGGCACCCCTGAGGCAGGTATGCTCCTAAATTACGGCACCTGGGGTCAAATGTCAAGGTGTTCCTCGACTTACGACTGCAACTGGGCCCAGAATTTTCTGTCGCTAAGCAAAGCCGTTGTTAAATGTGTTCTCCCTGATTTTACAACCTTTCTTGCCACCGTTGTTAAGCGAAACATGAGCCCGGGACATTGCAACCGTCATAAATATGAATCAGTTGCCAAGTGGCTGAATTATGATCACGTGTCTACAGGGAGGCTGCAACGGTCGTTAAATGTGAAAAAGGGACGTAAGTCAGTTTCCCCCCGGTGCCGTCGTAATCTTCAAACGGTCACGAAATGAACTGTCGTAACTTGAGGACTACCCGCGTTTTCCTTTTGATTCCCGTGGGCGCATTCCTAAATTTAGGACGGAATTTAGATGAAGTCGTCCTCAACTTACAGCCGATTTGATTAGCGACCGTTTGAAGTTGGGACTGACCAAAGAAAAAGGTGCAGGAAGTTCTAGACTTAACTCACAACGATTCGCTTAGCGACCGTTTGAAGTTTAGCAACGATGTGTGTTGGGAGATTCTCAACAAGCACAAAAGGAAGACATTTTGAAAATTCAGTTTTTCAGCAATTGGATGCAACGGAATTTCCGCAATACTTACCCACTCCGGCCGGCCCCCGGGGGTCCAAAGGGGTCAAACCTGGCTCCGGGAGGAATGGAACCAGGGGGGAGTCTGCTGGGCAGCCCAGAAGAAGGGTCCAGAACAGGATTCCGAAATCCTGACCGAAGCGGATCAAAGATCATTCCTCCTCCGCCTCGGCCCCTGAGCAAGAGAATCGAGAGTGAATTAACAGTCAGTTTGGTCTAGGACAGGGGTAGGCAACCTTGGCTCTTTTATGACTCGTGGACTTCAACTCCCAGAATTCCTGAGCAGCTGGCTCAGGAATTCTGGGAGTTGAAGTCCACGAGTCATAAAAAAGCCAAGGTTGCCTACCCCTGGTCTAGGATCAGCGGTAGGCAATCTTGGCTCTTTTATGACTCGAGGACTTCAACTCCCAGAATTCCTGGGCCAGCCACGCTGAGGGAAAAGGTCTAGTGATTTAAGCACCAGGTTAGAAACCAGGAGATGGTGAGTTCTAGTCCTGCCTCTTAGGCATAAAAAGCCAACTGGGTGACTTTGGGGAATCACCGGGAGACGGGTTCTAGTCCTTCCTTAGGCATGAAAGCCGGCTAGGTGACTTTGGGCCAATCACCAGGAGACGGTGAGTTCTAGTCCTTCCCTAGGCATGAAAGCCAGCTAGGTGAGTTTGGGCCAATCACCAGGAGATTGTGAGTTCTAGTCCTTCCTTAGACATGAAAGCCTGCTAGGTGACTTTGCGCCAATAACCGGGAGACTGGGAGTTCTAGTCCTTCCTTAGGCATAAAAGCTGGCTGGGTGATTTTGGGCCCATAACCAGGAGATTGTGAGTTCTAGTCCTTCCTTAGGCATAAAAGCCAGCTGGGTGACTTTGGGCCAATCACTAGGAAACGGTGAGTTCTAGTCCTGGCTTAGGCACAAATGCTGTCTGGGTGACTTTGGGCCAATCACCGGGAGACTGGGAGTTCTAGTCCTTCCTTAGGCATAAAAGCCAGCTGGGTGACTTTGGGCCAATCACTAGGAAACGGTGAGTTCTAGTCCTGGCTTAGGCACAAATGCTGTCTGGGTGACTTTGGGCCAATCAACCTCTCTCAGCCCAACCCACCTCACAAGGTTGTTGTTATGGGGAAAATAAGAGAAAGGAAGAGTAGAAGCATTGCACATCCTGAGGTATTTTTAAAGTCATAAAAGCGAGTGATGGGTTGCTTGATCATCTGCCCAAGGAGGCTTCTACAGCTACCTGAGGAATTCTGGGAATTGAAGTCCAGCCATCTTAAAGTCACTAAGGTTGAGAAACATGGAAGAACTGTAAAAAGACAACCCTCCAAACGAGGAACCGGCTTACCCCAAAGGATCCAGATCTTGTCTGCCGATATCAAACGGACTGAGTGGATCTGGCCTAAAACAGAACTTATTTTCATTAGACCATCAGACATCAGAGCCCTGGAATAGGGTGAAATGGAGACCCTCCTTGGCACATTATAAAGCCCTAGTGAGGCCACACCTGGAACACCGCAGCCAGTTTTGGACACCATATGGTGGCTAGAAAGGCCCAACAGAGGCTTCACTTTCTTAGGGTCTTGCGGAAGAACAGGGTAGAACAACGGCTAATGACCCTCTTTTACCGGTCTACTATAGAGAGCGTCCTCTCGTATGGTATTGTGGTTTGGTATGCTGGTCTGACAGCCGCGGATAGGAAAGCATTACGGAGGGCGGTGAGCACAGCACAAAACATTGTGGGCTGTCCCCTGACCCCACTGGATGACCTCGCCAGGGCCCACTGCCTTGGAAGAGTGAGGAAAATTCTCAGGGACGACTCGCACCCTGGTCGGTATCTCTTTACTTTCCTACCATCCGGTAGGAGATACAGGAGTGTAGCCAGCCGCACCAACAGGCTGAAGAACAGCTTTTATCTGTGGGCTGTTAGGCTTTTGAACGGGAAATAATTTTTATAAACTTTGTGCATAATTGACTTGCGAGGCCGGTGTGTTGTGCAGTTAGCTCACATGGTGTAACAAGATGGAGGGTTTGTTGTCACTGTGAGCTTGGGGTGGGGGTGGGGGCAACGAAGGGAGGCTCAGCCAATCTCCATGTATACATGGTTGTACTTTGACAGTAAAGGTTCATTCATTCATTCATATCACAAAAAAGATGTTGAGAGTTTGGAAAAAATCCAGAGAAGAGCAACTAAGATGATCCAAGGCCTGGAGGCTAAATCATACGAAGAACGGCTGCAGGACTTGGGTTTGGCTGGTCTAAAGAAAAGAAGAAATAGGGGAGACATGATAGCAGCGTTCCAGTATTTGAGGAGCTGCCACAAAGAAGAGGGAGGTCAAATTATTCTCCAAAGCACCAGACGGAAGGATGAGAAACAATGGTTGGAAACTGATTAAAGAGAGAAGCAACCTGGAATTAAGGAGAAACTTCCTGACAGTGAGGGCAATTAACCAGTGGAACAGCTTGCCAACAGAAATTGTGGGCGTTCCATCACTGGAGATGTTTAAGAGGAGACTGGACAGTCACTTGTCTGAGATGGTCTAGGTTCTCCTGCTTGAGCATGGGGCTGGACTAGAAGACCTCCAAGATCCCTTCCAGCTCTATTCCATTCCATATTTTCTATTCTAGTCCAGTCCAGTCCAGTCCAGTCCAGTCTAG
This sequence comes from Vipera latastei, assembly GCA_024294585.1. Lineage (NCBI taxonomy): Eukaryota > Metazoa > Chordata > Lepidosauria > Squamata > Viperidae > Vipera > Vipera latastei. Next base: position 3,600,675 of record CM044356.1, read on the forward strand.
TCTATATTTCTATTCTATTCTATTCTATTCTATTCTATTCTATTCTATTCTATTCTATTCTATTCTATTCTATTCTATTCTATTCTATTCTATTCTATTCTTATTCCTTATTTCTATCCTATCCTATTCTACAATCTGCTATTTCCATTCCATTCCATTCCATTCCATTCCATTCCATTCCATTCCATTCCCATAGCGTGCCTCCCATCATTCTAGCCCTCAATGAGGGCCACCAGAAGCACAAGGCACTCACCAGTTGGGCTGCCGGCTGCCATGAGGATTTCGAGGTGGGATCCAGAGAGGGTCGTGGTCCGGCGGGTTGGGCGGGGAAGGATTCCTCTCCCGCTTCGGCTCTTCCTCCTTGGCGTTGCTTTGCCGCTTCGAGGTTTCAAAAGGGGAGATTATGTGATGCACAATCTGGGTCTGCAGCTCCTCCACGTTCCGATACACCCTGCAAAAAGGGCAAGGAAGAAAGAGTGTCATCGGAAGGCCAGGAAACACACGGTCCTCGACTTACGACCATTCGTTTAACGTCGGTTCGAAATTACGACGGCTTTTGAAAAAAAAACAAAAAACAAAAAACAAAACGGGATTTATGACCTGTCTTCAAACTTAACAACTGTCACAATACGGATTAGGTGAGACCTGGCTGTGGCAGGGACCTTGGAGTCCTCGTGGACAATCACTCGACTGTGAGCCAGCCGTGTGCAGCAGCAGCCAAAAAAGCTAATACAATCCTGGGTTGCATAAACAGAGGCAAAGAATCAAGATCACACGACGTATTAGTACCGCTTTATAAAACCCTAGTGAGGCCACACCTTGGAACACTGCAGCCAATTTTGGTCACCACATCACAAAAAAGATGTTGAGAGTTTGGGAAAAAATATCAAGAGGAAAGCAACTAAGCCAGCTGGATAACCATTGGCCAAACAGGAGGAGGAAGGAGAGAGTTAGGTACGTTCGCTGCTTTGAGTTATTTACAAAAACAATAAAAGGCGGAATATAAATCAAAACAAAATCAGGGCTTACACTGTACGGATCCCAGCAACCCAGGGTGCGAAAAGACACCATTTTATGGCCAACCCAACGTTTTTCAGACACCCACCCCCCCTCATTCGATATGTGAAAAGAACTTCAGCTACCTGTCAAAATCTGTCAGATGTTCTGGGTCGACGTAGTCGGTCACTTTCAAGGTCAGATCCGCCACTTTCTGTGTTTTGGGATCCTGGATGGAGAGGGACAGAAACGACAGGGAAGCATGAAGCTGAACGCGCCGCTTAGGGTGTCCTAAAAGCGCTTCCCCCCCCAAAAGGCAACTGGTTTTACTTGCTTTCCTTTTTTCTTTGAAAACATTTTGCAGGGGTCTTCAAACGTGGCCCTTTGATGACTGGTGGTCTTCAACTCCCAGAATTCCTCAGCCAGGCTGGCTGAGGAATTCTGGGAGTTGAAGTCCACCAGTCATCAAAGGGCCACGTTTGAAGACCCCTGCATTTTGCTTCTCATCCAAGGGAAGAAGAACTGAAGATGTTTCTTGGATGAGTAACAGAATTAACAGAGTGGGAAGGGACCTTGGAGGAAGAGCCTTGGTGGAGCAGTGGGCTGATGCCTCCTTAAGTAACACCAGCTGCCTGCAATTAGTGCAGGTTCGAGTCCCACCAGGCTCAAGGTTGACTCAGCCTTCCATCCTTCCGAGGTAGGTAAAATGAGGACCCAGATTGTTGGGGGCAATTAAGCTGACTTTGTAATAATGCCACTTGGGGGGGGGGGGCGAAAGCCCTAACAAGCAGGCATATATATAGAATGAAGGCTACTGCTAAGCTTGTAAGCCGCCCTGAGTCTTCGGAGAAGGGCGGGATATAAATGGAATAAAAATAAAATAAAATAAATAAATAAATAAAAAATAAAATCTAGTCCAGCCCCATGCTCAGGCAGGAAACCCTATACCATTTCAGACAAATGTCCGTCTGATCTCTTCTTAAAAGCCTCCAGTGATGGAGCACGCACAACTTCTGGAGGGAAGGCCTTCCACTGGTTTGATTGTCCTCACTGTCAGGAAGTTTCTCCTTAGTTCTAGGTTGCTTCTCGCCTTGATTAGTTTCCACCTGCTGCTTCTTGTGCTGCCTCCAGGTGTTTTGGAGAATAGCTTGACTCCCTCTTCTTTGGGGCAGCCCCTGAGATACTGGAAGATTGCCATCATGCCTCTCCTAGACCTTGTTTTCATTAAACTAGACATTCCAAATTCCAGCAACCCTTCCTTGTAAGTTTTACTCTCCAGTCCGCTGATCATCTTTGTTGCTCTTCTCTGCACTCTTTCAAGAGTCTCAACATCTTTTTTACATTCTCCTGAAATGTTTTTTTTTTAAACTTTTGGAAACAGTTCACTTTTTCCCTTTTGGAAAAAGCACCTTTGGGGCAACCATGACCTGGATGATTGAGACTCTCCATAGACTCCTCCTATACAGGTGTCTTTACATTGAAATTTCCTAACAGTGAGGACAATTAACCAGTGGAACAACTTGCCACCAGAGGTTGTGGGTGCTACATCCCTGGAGGGTTTTAAGAGACGGGACAGCCACCTCTATGAAATGGCATAGAATCTCCTGCTTGAACAGGGTGTTGGACTAGAAGACCTCCAAGGTCCCTTCCAACTGTATTCTGATTAAGAGTAGTCAAGTGCTGGGGTGGGGTGGGGATTAACCAGGAAGTACGTGAGAACCACCTAGACCAGAGGTAGGCAACCTTGGTTCCTTTATGACTCGTGGACTTCAACTCCCAGAATTCCTGAGCCAGCATGGGGGAACTATGGCCCCTTCACGACTTGTGGACTTCAACTCCCAGAATTCCTGAGCCAGCATGGGGGAACTATGGCCCCTTCACGACTTGTGGACTTCAACTCCCAGAATTCCTGAGCCAGCATGGGGGAACTATGGCCCCTTCACGACTTGTGGACTTCAACTCCCAGAATTCCTGAGCCAGCATGGGGGAACTATGGCCCCTTCACGACTTGTGGACTTCAACTCCCAGAATTCCTGAGCCAGCATGGGGGAACTATGGCCCCTTCACGACTTGTGGACTTCAACTCCCAGAATTCCTGAGCCAGCATGGGGGAACTATGGCCCCTTCACGACTTGTGGACTTCAACTCCCAGAATTCCTGAGCCAGCCACGCTGAGGGGAAAGTGAGAGGTTTCCAAGCTCAGTCAAGCTGGCTCAGGAATTCTGGGAGTTGAAGTCCACTAGTCATAAAAGAGCCAAGGTTGCCTACCGCTGATCATAGACCCCTGAGGTGGCATGCCTAACATAGCCGCCCCCCAATTGCAAGAGCAGAACAAATTATTGTAACTATGATAGGCAGCAAAGGTATAACTAACAGAGAATATAATATTTATGGTGAGAACATTTAATTTGTCTCCAGAAATTGTGGGCGCTCCATCACTGGAGATTTCTAAGAAGACACTGGACAACGATTTGTTTGGAATGATATAAGGATTTTGCTTTGAGCAGAGGGTTGGGCTAGAAGACCTCCAAGGTCCCTTCCAACTCTGTTATTTTGTTATGAGCAGGTATCTGGAAGTGATTAGGGGTGTCTAAGGGTGACAGGATAGCAGCCTTCCAATAGTTGAGGGGCTGCCCCAAAGAAGAGGGAGTCAAGCTCTTCTCCAAAGCGCCTGAAGGCATGACGAGAAGCAACGGATGGAAACTGATCAAGGAGAGAAGCAACCAGGAACTAAGGAGAAACTTCCTGACAGTGAGGACAATTAACCAGTGGAACTCCTTGCCACCAGAGGTTGTGGGTGCTCCATCACTGGAGGTTTTTAAGAAGAGACTGGACAGCCATTTATCTGAAATGGTATAGGGTCTCCTGCCCGAGCAGGGGGTTGGACTAGATGACCTCCAAGGTCCCTTCCAGCTCTGGTATTCTCTTCCGTTCTCCAAAGCACCACTGAGCAGGACAAGAAACAACGGATAGAAACTTACCAAGGAGAGAGATCCAATCTTGGATCTTGGACATTTCCTGATGGTGAGAACGACTAGTCATTGGAACTACTTGCCTCCAGGAGTTGTGGGTACCATTTTTGAGGTAAATTAAATTAAAGGACATTAAAGGGGACTTTTTGAAAAATAAAGCGAACAGGGCTGCTTCCTGAAACAACAGAGGTGGTGGCCATTGCAAACCATGATGCATGTGAGATCAATTGCACCAAATTGTACCCCGCGACTGGATAGATGACAACGTTCCTCAACCTTGAGCATTTTAAGATGGGTGGCCTTCAACTCCCAGAATTCCCCGGCTAGCCATGCCAGCTATGCTGGGGGATTCTGGGAGCTGAAGTCCGCCCCCTCTTAAAGTGGTCAAGGTTGAGGAACACCCAACACCCACCCTAGAAGTTGGGTGTCTTTCGAACCCAAAACGTTGGCTAGGCGTTGGGAGAACAATGGGGTGACCTGGCACGTGGTACTCCCAGACCTATGTGTCACTCCCTTCCGGCTTCTGCCCTAGGTTCAAAAGAATCCCAAACCTTCATGGCAGCCAATGACCAGTCCGTAAGACGTGGATTGCTTTGGGTTTACATCTCCATCCTTCAGGAGGAGAGGTAGGTCCAGGGGCATCTTCTCAGTGGCCCCCAAAAGCAGCCTCACCATGACGTTGAGAATGATGCTGTTGTCCATCAAAATGGCTTTCACCAGCAGGTCGTGAGAATCGTCCTTCAGCCGGTAGCGCAGAGTGTAGAGTTCCTTGTCTGCATTCCAGCCGGTGGGCAACATTTCCGACTTCCTCTCGTTGGTGCCTGGCTGCAAGAAGACCCCAGGCAGAGGGCCCCGTTAAATGTGGGGTCCCTGGTGCTCTCTGAGCTTGTTTTCTGGAGGGGAAGGGGAGGACTGTGGGGCCCTTGGTGCTCTCTGAGCTTGGTGGCTTCCTTGCAGACCCTTCATGACCCGGCTAGGTAGTGTCATCGCTGCTACAAGGGAGGGGGGTTTGTAGAGAGGAGGAGGAGAAAGAGGAGGAGGAGGAGGAGGAGGAGGAGGAGGAGGAGGAGGAAGAGGAGGAGGAGGAAATGGACTCTGGGTCCTTGGTGCTCTCTGAGCTTGTTTGTTTTCTTACAGACATTTCATGACCCAACTAGAGAACATCATCAGTGCTAGAAGGGAGTGGGGATGCAGAGATGAGGATAAGGAGGAGGAGGAGGAGGAAGAGGAGGAGAGCTATGGTATCCTTGGTGGTCTCTGAGCTTCATTGTTTTTTTGAAGACGTTTCATAACCCAGCTAGGTAACATCATCAGTGCTAGAAGGGAGGGGGGTTTGTAGAGAAGGCAGAAGAAGAAGAAGAAGAAGAAGAAGAAGAAGGAGGAGGAGGAGGAGGAGGAGGAGGAGGAGGAGGAGGAGGAGGAGGAGGAAGAAGAGGAGGAGGAGGAGAAGGAGAAGGAGGAGGAGGAGGAGGAGGAGGAGGAGGAGGAGGAGGAGGAGGAGGAGAGCAGCTATGGGGTCCTTGGTGCTGTCTGAACTTGGTGGTTTTCTGGCAGACATTTCCTGACCCAACTAGGGAACGTCATCAGTCTTAGAAGGGAGCGGGGTTTGCTCTGTTTACACGAACGCCAGTAAATAACAGTTTATATGAAAAATAAAATAACTAAAATCATAAAATAAAATATAAAATAAGATATGAAACAAAAGAAAACATAAATAAAAATAAAATAAAAAACGAACAATCCAGGAGAGGGACCTTATGCCATCTACCCCACAGAACTCTGAGTTTAAATCTCTGCTTCCCCCCCCCCCCCCATTTCATCTTTAATTTCTGCACTGAATTCCTACATACAGGTAAGTCCTCGACTTACAACAGCCCATTTAGTGACGGTTCAAAGTTACAACCGCACTGAAGAAAGCGACACGACTATTTTGCACACTGTCAGGGCCCACTTCAAGAAAGCAGAACCCACGGACGTTCTTCGTTAGCCCTCCAAGCTGCCACTCCAACACCCCCAGACCTCCCCCTCCCGTAAGAGGCAAGGGGTCCTCTTAATTTTCTCAGGCTGGCTGCAAGCTTTTTTTTCTCCAAGTCTGATTCTGATTTTGCCCCCCCCCAAAAAAACAACAACAACAACTGTCCATGGCACCTGGATTTCTGAAGCATTGGCTGGAAACATTGCTTATGGTTTTGTCCCGTTTCCCCCCCCCCACACACACACACATGTAAGAAATCAAGGCAGTCCTGCTTAGTGGCGACCCTTAAAATCTGGGCTCCCTCCTCAGAACCGGCACCCTTATTATGGGATTTTTTTTTTTTTTGCAGAGCTGTAAAGATTATTTTCATTCGGGTGTTTACTGTAGTTTGCAGTTTGGAAAACTGGGCAATTTTGTGCAATGTTTATGTGGATTGTATGCAGGTGACAGGGCTGTGGTTTTCCTATTTCATATCTCTAGCAGCGTGTCTCAATCTGAAGTCACTTTAAAATATCTGGACTTCAACCCCCAGCATCCCTCAGCCAGAAATGCATTCTGGGAGCTGAAGTCCAGACATGTTGAAAGCAGCTCAAGATTGAAAACATTTTAGATCAGGGGTTTTCCAACTTGGCCCTTTTAGGACTTGTGGACTTCAGCTCCCAGAATCCCTCAGCCAGGCATGTGTTCCTGGCTGAGGAATTCTGGGAGTTGAAGTCCACAAGTCCTAAAAGGGCCAAGTTGGATCAGGGCTTTTCAACCTTGGCCTCTTGGTGTGGACTTCAACTCCCAGCATGCCACAGCCAGAAATGCATTCTGGGAGCTGAAGTCCAGACATGTTAAAAGCAGCTCAGATTGAAAACCCTTTACACCAAGTCAGGGCTTTTCAACCTTGGCCACAAGGTGTGGACTTCAACTCCCAGCATGCCAGAGCCAGAAATGCATTCTGGGAGCTGAAGTCCAGACATGTTTAAAAGCAGCTCAGATTGAAAACCCTTTACACCAAGTCAGGGCTTTTCAACCTTGGCCACAAGGTGTGGACTTCAACTCCCAGCATGCCAGAGCCAGAAATGCATTCTGGGAGCTGAAGTCCAGACATGTTTAAAAGCAGCTCAGATTGAAAACCCTTTACACTGAGTCAGGGCTTTTCAACCTTGGCCACAAGGTGTGGACTTCAACTCCCAGCATGCCACAGCCAGAAATGCATTCTGGGAGCTGAAGTCCAGCCCTCTTAAAGGTGCTAAGGTTGAGAAACAACAACCCAGATCCTTGAGTTCCTTCATCGTTTGCAGTCTTGAACCTTACCTATCCCCTGAAGTCTTGGGACCTGGATGCATTGCTTAATTGATTTTACACACTGCCCATATTCTCGATAGGGCAATTACCAGATGGTAGGTAGATGGATGCATTTATTAATAGTCGACAAATTAATCAATGAAGGAAAATATTTGTTAGCTCAAGGTTGACGTGAGGGGAGGAGGAGGAGGAGGAAAAAAAACAATGGGGTCCTTGGTGAACTCTGAGCTTACTTGGTTTCTTGCAGACGTTTCGTGACCCAGACTAGGTAACATCATCAGGGTTAGAAGGGAGTGGGATGTGTGGGGAGGAGGAGGAGGAGGAGGAGGAGGAGGAGGAAAAAAACTATGGGGTCCTTGGTGAACTCTGAGCTTACTTGGTTTCTTGCAGACGTTTCGTGACCCAAACTAGGTAACATCATCAGGGTTAGAAGGGAGTGGGATGTGTGGGGAGGAGGAGGAGGAGGAGGAGGAGGAAAAAAACTATGGGGTCCTTGGTGAACTCTGAGCTTACTTGGTTTCTTGCAGACGTTTCGTGACCCAAACTAGGTAACATCATCAGGGTTAGAAGGGAGTGGGATGTGTGGGGAGGAGGAGGAGGAGGAGGAGGAGGAGGAGGAGGAGGAGGAAGAAGACGAAAAAAAACTACAGGGTCCTTGGTGCTCTCTGAATGGCTTGTTGTCTTGCAGACATTTTATGACCCAACTAGGCAACATCATCAGTGTCACTGGAGTGATGATGGCTAACACGGATGACGTTCCCTAGTTGGGTGATGAAACGTCGGCAAGAAAACCAGCCAGCTCGGAGAGCACCAAAGACCCCACAGTCCTTTCCTCCTCCTCCTCCCAGCAACCCCCCCCCACTCCCTTCCAGCACTGATGCTGTTCCTTAGTTGGGTCACGAAACGGCTGCCAGAAAACCAGCCCGCTCCGAGAACCCCCTGGGATATTATTATTATTATTATTATTATTATTATTATTATTATTATTATTATTATTATTATTATTATTATTATTATTATTATTATTATTTAAATTTTGATACCGCGCTTCTCCCAAAGGACTCAGGGCGGTGTACAGGGCAATAAATATCAAAATATAAATACAAAAGTTAAAAAAGAAGTTAAAAAGAATTAAATAATTATGCCCAATATAATACAACGATAAAACTATGTTAAAACGAAATCCAACCCCAAACCCATCAGACCAGGCCATAAGTAATAAAATAATAAAATAATAAAAATTAATAAATAAAAGTAATTTTTTAAAAAAATGAAGACAAGGCTTCGGCTTCGTTTTTCTTTTCTTTTTTTTTTAACCCCCCCCCCCCAAAAATAATGCGCTCCGTCCCGTCCCTCCCGAAAACTTTCCACGCCACCCAGTCTTTCCCCTCCCACGCCAGCGAGCCCGGGACGCTTTTAGCCGAAGCGGGGGTCCCGGATCCCGAAACGGCCCGCTTGAGCTGGAGTTGCAAGCGGGCGCCCGCGGGCAGCGGCCTCCCTTTTGCAGCAGCCCTTTCTTCCCGGCCCGTGCGCTGCACCGGACGGATCTCGGCCTGCGCGTGGGCTAGAGAGGGAAGAGTGTGTGTGTGTGTGTGTGTGTGTGTGTGTGCACCGGACGGATCTCGGCCTGCTCGTGGGCTAGAGAGGGGAGTGTGTGTGTGTGTGTGTGTGTGTGTGTGTGCACCGGACAGATCTCGGCCTGCGCGTGGGCTAGAGAGGGGAGTGTGTGTATGTGTGTGTGCGCACCGGACGGATCTCGGCCTGCGCGTGGGCTAGCGAGGGGAGTGTGTGTATGTGTGTGTGCGCACCGGACGGATCTCGGCCTGCGCGTGGGCTAGCGAGGGGAGTGTGTGTATGTGTGTGTGTGTGTGTGTGCACCGGACGGATCTCGGCCTGCGCGTGGGCTAGAGAGGGGAGTGTGTGTGTGTGTGCACCGGACGGATCTCGGCCTGCGCGTGGGCTAGAGAGGGGAGTGTGTGTGTGTGTGTGTATGTGTGTGTATGTGTGTGTGTGTGCACCGGACGGATCTCGGCCTGCGCGTGGGCTAGAGAGGGGAGTGTGTGTGTGTGTGTGTGCGTGTGTGTGTGTGTGCACCGGACGGATCTCGGCCTGCGCGTGGGCTAGAGAGGGGAGAGAGAGAGTGCGTGTGTGTGTGTGTGTGTGTGTGTGTGTGTTGCTCACCTGGTCCCCGGGGCCGAGGCAGCGGTAGTCGCGCGTGATCAGCTTCCAATGCACGAAGCAGAGCAAGGCGTCCTGCGCGCAGCCCAGCTCGGGCGCCACCGAGGTGTAGAGCAGCTCCAAGCCGGCCATGCTTCCTCCTCCGCCGCCGCCGCCTGCAAAACAAGGGCTCGGCAAAGGGAGGGACGAAGGCCCGGCTCTGCCCCGGCTAAACCCGCCTCCTCGCCCGGAAAGGAAAGCGAAAGGAACCGACGGGGAAACGGCCCCGCCCGGCCCCGGCGCGCAGCCCAGCCGTCAGCTGGGTTGCTGAGCGGATTCTCTTCCCAGCCCCGCCTCGCCCAGGCTCAGACTGCAGCGCCCATGCTCCGCAGCCCGGCCGGGGGTAGCGGTTGGGTGGGTGGGTGGGTGGTTGGGGAGGATGGGCTGGTGGTTGCAGCCTGGAGCTTCGGGAGGATTAATCAAGGGGGAAGGTTTGTAGGTCAGGTTGAACTGTTGGGGGGGGAGTGGGAGGGGGGAGGTCGTTGGACCTCTCTGAGCTGGGTGGTTTTCTTGCAGACGTTTCGTGACCCAACTAGGGAACGTCATCAGTGCTAGAAGGGAGGAGGAGGAGGAGGACTGTGGGGTCCTTGGTCCTCTCTGAGCTTGGTGGGTTTTTTTGCAGACATTTCATGACCCAACTAGGGAACCTCATCAGTGCTAGAAGGGAGAAGGAGGAGGAGGAGAACTGTGGGGTCCTTGGTGCTCTCTGAGCTTGGTTCCTTTCTTGCAGACGTTTTGTGACCCAACTAGGGAAGATCATCAGGGCTAGAAGGGAGGAGGAGAAGGACTGTGGGGTCCTTGTTGCTCTCTGAGCTGGGTGGTTTTCTTGGAGACGTTTCATTACCCAACTAGGTGACATCATCAGTGCTGGAGGGGGGTTTTGCAGGGAAGAGGAGGAGGAGGAGGACTGTGGGGTCCTTGGTGCTCTCTGAACTTCGTGGTTTTCTTGCGGGTGTTTCTTTGCCCAGTGCGCTGATGATGTTCCCTAGTGCATCGAGTGCTACCTAATTGGGCCAGTTCAGTGAACACCAAAGACTACACAATCCTCCTCCTCCTCCCCCCCCTTCCTCCTTCAAGACTGCTAGGAAATCACCAAGCTCAGGAAGCATCAAGGACTCCTCAATAGATAGACAGATGGGTGATAGATAGGTAATAGATAGATTGATACATGATAAATGATTGATAGGTGATAGATGCTAGATTGATAAATAGGTGATAGAGGAGATAGGCAATAGAGATGGATGGATGGATAGATAGATGTTAGATTGATAGATAGGTGATAGATACAGATAGATGATAGATGATTGATAGATAGGTGATAGATGCTAGATTGATAAATAGGTGATAGAGGAGATAGGCAATAGAGATAGATGGATAGATAGATAGATGATAGATTGATAGGTGATAAGCAGACAGATGATAGATAGGTGATAGATGCTAGATAGATTGATAAATAGGTGATAGAGGAAATAGGTAATAGGTAGATAGAGATAGGTGATAGATGTTAGATTGATAGTGATTGATAGAAGATGGATGGATGATAGATAGGTGATAGATGCTAGATAGATTGATAAATAGGTGATAGAGGAAATAGGTAATAGGTAGATAGAGATAGGTGATAGATGTTAGATTGATAGTGATTGATAGAAGATGGATGGATGATAGATAGGTGATAGATGCTAGATAGATTGATAAATAGGTGATAGAGGAAATAGGTAATAGGTAGATAGAGATAGGTGATAGATGTTAGATTGATAGTGATTGATAGAAGATGGATGGATGATAGATAGGTGATAGATGCTAGATAGATTGATAAATAGGTGATAGAGGAGATAGATAGGTAATAGATAGACAGACAGACAGATAGATGATTGATAGGTGATAGATGCTAGATAGGTGATAGACAGAGACCCCCCACTTGATCCCTCCACCCAGACAGTCTCTCCCCAACAGCCCTGTGAGAAGACCCAGCTGGACTAGACAGGGCAGGGGCCCGATCCAGTTGGCCCCAGCTGGTGTTATGGCTGTGGTGAAAATGGAGGAAGGACTGTTAGGGATGTTCACCAGTTCCTTATTGAAACAATAAAGGCAGGAGATAAGGAGAGGCGCCAGCAACTGACCGTGGGCTCTCCGAGGCCGCTCCATTAGAACAAATGCAACCCGCTTCCCATCGTGCCAAGTGAGTGCCTCGGCATCCGGGGGCCTACGTCAGTCTCCGCTCTGCTTTACTGCACCGGCTTTTCTAGTTGCCAAGCAACAGAAACTCCAGAATTCCATGTTCCACATCCTGGGATTTGGCCATAACTCCCAAGGGATGCAGAATGTGGCATACTTTGGCATATGTCCACGCACATATCTGCCGCATCAAGGGAGAATTTCCAATTGCAAATCAAGCTTTGGGGCAGAAGGGTTCATATGGCGAAGGGGCAGCCGTATTGAATGAATGAATGAATGAAGGGAGTTGGGCGAATGAGTGAATGAATGAATGAATGGAGTTAGGTGGGCGAATGAATGAGTGGAGTTAGGTGGGCAGGTGAGTAAGTAAATGAACAAATGAATGAAGGGAGTTAGGTGGCTGAGTGAGAATGAATCAATGAATGAATGAGAAGTTAGGTGGCTGAGTGAGTGAGTGAATGAACAAATGAACAAATGAAAGAATGAATGGAGAGGTGGGCAAGTGAGTGAGTGAATGAACAAATAAATGAATCAAGTTGAGTGCGTGAGTGAATGAAAGAATGAGGAGTTAGGTGGGTGAGTGAGAATGAATCAATGAATGAATGAGAAGTTAGGTGGCTGAGTGAGTGAGTGAATGAACAAATGAACAAACAAATGAAAGAATTAATGGAGAGGTGGGCAAGTGAGTGAGTGAATGAACAAATGAACGAACGAATGAATGAAGAGTTAGGTGGGCAGGCAAGTCAGTAAGTGAACGAATGAATGAATGAATGAATGGAGTTAGGTGGCTGAGTGAGTGAGTGAATGAACAAATAAATGAATCAAGTTGAGTGCGTGAGTGAGTGAATGAAAGAATGAGGAGTTAGGTGGGTGAGTGAGTGAATGAATGAATGAACGAATGAACAAATGGAGTTAGGTGGGCAAGTGAGTGAATAAGTGAATGAATGAATGAATGAATGAGTGGTTTGTTGACTGACTGAGTCATTCGTTCTTTCTACCTTTTATCCAAACATAGATGAATTTTATTTGAGATAGAGGAACTTCACACATTCAGAAAAGATAGTTAATTTGGTTTCTTTTTTTCTTCCAATCAGTCGTGTCTAATTCTTGGAGATTGCCTGAATAACTCCCTGGAGTTTCCTCGGTAAGGTTTTTCAGAAGTGGTTTGCCATTGCCTTCTTCCTAGGGCTGAGAGAAAGTGGCTGGCCCAAAGTCCACCCAGCTGGCTTTGTGCCTAAGGCCTACTTCTGTGTGTTGTTTGAACCCCGCCACACTCAAATCAGGAGCGCTTTTTAACCACTTTAATCAAAGAAAAGTTCTAATCCTGTCTTAGGCATGAAAGCCGGCTGGGTGACTCTGGGCCAATCACCAGGAGATGGTGAGTTCTAGTCCCGATTTAGGCATGAAAGCCAGCTGGGTGACTGGGCCAAATCACCAGGAGATGGCGAGTGCTAGTCCCGCCTTAGGCACAGAAGCCAGTTGGTTGACTCTGGGCCAATCACCAGGAGATGGTGAGTTCTAGTCCCGCCTTAGGCATGAAAGCTGGCTGGGTGACTTTGGGCCAATCACCAGGAGACTGTGAGTTGTAGTCCCGCTTCAGGCATGAAAGCCAGCTGGGTGACTTTGGGCCAATCACCAGGAGATGGTGAGTTCTAGTCCCGATTTAGGCATGAAAGCTGGCTGGGTGACTTTGGGCCAATCACCAGGAGATGGTGAGTTCTAGTCCCGATTTAGGCATGAAAGCTGGCTGGGTGACTCTGGGCCAATCACCAGGAGACTGTGAGTTGTAGTCCCACTTCAGGCATGAAAGCCAGCTGGGTGACTCTGGGCCAATCACCAGGAGACTATGAGTTCTAGTCCTGCCTCAGGCATGAAAACCGGCTGGGTGACTTTGGGCCAATCACCAGGAGACAGTGAGTTCTAGTCCCAATTTAGGCATGGAAGCCAACTGGGTGACTTTGGGCTGATCCCTCTCTCTTGGCCCAATCCACCTTGCAGGCTTTTTTTTTTTGGTGGGGAAAATAAGAGGAGAAAAGTGTGCTGGATATGTTCACCATCTTGCTTGATTTGTAAAAATAATAAAAGGGTGGGGTGGATATAAATAAATAATGAATAAACAAGAAACAAAAAACTTTTTCTTATAAATGGCCTATTTAGGCAAACACATGACAGTTTGCCAATAGTTTCATGTAGCACAGTGATTCATGTAAAAAAAGCCACAGACCTTCTACCGTGGGGTGGGGGTGAGGGCTTACAGCCACCATCTTGACTTTTTTGAGATGCATCCTCGTATTTGCTTCCGATTGGAGCATTCCCTCCAGAAAGAGTACAGAGAAGAGCAACGAAGATGATCGGGGGACTGGAGGCTAAAACATATAGGGAACGGTTGCTGGAATTGGGTATGTGTAGTTTAATGAAGAGAAGGGTGAGGGGGGACATGATAGCAGTGTTCCAAAATCTCAGGGGCTGCCCCAAAGAAGAGGGAGTCAAGCTATTCTCCAAAGCACCTGAAAGCAGGACAAGAAGCAACGGATGGAAACCTGTCAAGGAGAGAAGCAACCTAGAACTAAGGAGAAACTTCCTGACAGTTAGAACAATTAACCAGTGGAACAACCTGCCTCCAGAAGTGGTGAATGCTCCAACACTGGTCCCTTCCAATTATTATTATTATTATTATTATTATTATTATTATTATTATTATTATTATTATTATTATTATTGTTGTTGTTGTTGTTGTTGTTGTTGTTGTTGTTGTTGTTGTTGTTGTTGTTGTTGTTGTAAAGGTCCCCCGCACATGCGTGCTAGTCGTTTCCGACTCTAGGGGCCGATGCTCATCTCCGTTTCAAAGCCGAAGAGCCAGAGCTTGTCCGAGGACGTCTCCGTGGTCATGTGGCCGGCATGACGAGACGCCAAAGGCGCACGGAACGCTGTTACCTTCCCACCGGAGTGGTCCCTATTTTTCTACTTGCATTTTTACGTGCTTTCGAACTGCTAGGTTGGCAGAAACTGGGACGAGTAACAGGCGCTCACTCTGCTACGCGGCACTCGGGATTCGACCCGCCAAACTGCCGACCATCTGATCGACAAGCTCAGCGTCCTAACCCACTGAGCCACCGCGTCCCTTATTATATTATTATTGTTATTATTATACCTTTTACCAAAAGACTGTTGGCTTTGTATTCTCAGAATGTCCACTAGAGGTCACCCTCTCCTTTCTAAATGATGTTGTTAGCTGCGAAGTCGTGTCCGACCCATCGCAACCCCATGGACAACATCCAGGCCTTCCTGTCCTCTACCATCTTCTGGAGTCCATCTAAGCTCACGCCTACTGCTTCAGTGACTCCATCCAACCCCCTCATTCTCTGTCGTCCCCTTCTCTTGCCCTCAATCTTTCCCAGCATTAGGCTCTTCTCCAGCGAGTCCTTCCTTCTCATTAGGTGGCCAAAGTATTTGAGTTTCAGCTTCAGGATCTGGCCTTCTAAAGAGCAGTCAGGGTTGATCTCTAGGACTGACCGGTTTGATCGCCTTGCAGTCCAAGGGACTCGCAGGAGTCTTCTCCAGCACCAGAGTTCAAAGGCTTCAATTCTTTGGCGCTCAGCCTTTCTTATGGTCCAACTTTCACTGCCATACATTGCAACTGGGAAGACCATAGCCTTGACTATACGCACTTTTGTTGACAGGGTGATGTCTCTGCTTTTTAGTGTGCTGTCTAGATTTGCCATGGCTTTCCTCCCCAGGAGCAAGCGTCTTTTAATTTCTTGGCTACAGTCCCCATCTGCAGTGATCTTGGAGCCCAGGAAAATAAAATCTGTCACTACCTCCATTTCTTCCCCCCTTTCTAAATAGCCTCCCCTAATAGCTTTCAAGGTGTTTTTTTTTCTTTTCCTGAGCACACCCCCCCCCCAATTTATGTTGGATGCAAGACAGAGGCTGCTGCAACCACACCTGATTTACACCGTATAACATAGATTTTTGATCACGCAAGGCACTAATACCACTCTATAGAATATTGCCACCGATTTTGGTTCCCACACTATAGAAAAGACGTTGAGACTCTGGAAAGAGTGCAGAGAAGAGCAACAAGGATGATCAGGGGACTGGAGGCTGAAACATTTATTTATTTATTTATTTATTTATTTATTTATTTATTTATTTATTTAACTTATATACCGCCCTTCTCCCGTAGGGCCCAGGGCGGTTCACAAGGCAATTAAAACAGCATTACAATACAAAAATTAATAACAATTAAAATATATTAAATTTTCCTTAATTAAAATCTAAAACCCCTATAACTCTGATTAAAAACCCAATTACAATAAGTTAAAAAATTAAAGGGACGGTTACTGGAATTGGGTATGTCTAGTTTAACGAAGAGAAGAGTGAGGGGTGACATGATAGCAGTCTTCCAATATCTCAGGGGCTGCCCCAAAGAAGAGGGAGTCAAGCTCTTCTCCAAAGCGCCTGAAGGCAGGACAAGGAATAATGGATGGAAACCGATCAAGGAGAGATTCAACCTGGAAAGAAGGAGAAATTTCCTGACAGAACCATCAAACAATGGAACAGAAGTTGCCTGCAGAAGTTGTGGGAGCTTCATCACTGGAGACTTTCAAGAAGAGACTGGACTGCCATCGGTCAGAAATGGTGTAGGGCAGTCACGGTGAACCTTTCAGAGACCGAGTGCCCAAACTGCAACCCAAAACTCACTTATGTATCGTTGTGTGCCGGGTGGGCGTGGCCCATTGGGTGGGCGTGGCTGCGGTGGTAACGGCAGACTGGGTGGGACTAAAAAGTTCAATCAATCAATTTCAACTTTGCGAGATCTTTTTTTTTCCCCACGAGAAGTTGAAAATGATTGATTGATTGAAACTTTTTTTTTTTTTGCACACGGCGGCGGAGGCCTAAAGCGAAAAGGTTTTATAAAACCCAGCTGAAGGCCTAGGGCTGCGGCAATGGCACGCGTGCCGACAGAGAGGGCTCTACGTGCCATCAGTGGCACTCGTGCCATAGGTTCGCCACCACGGGTGTAGGATCTCCTGCTTGGGCAGGGGGTTGGACTAGATGACCTCCAAGTTCCCTTTCAACTCCTATTCCTGTTCCTGTTCCTATTCCTATTCCTATTCCTAGTCTAGTCTAGTCTAGTCTAGTCTAACCCATCCCTTTCTATTTCTATTATTTCTATTATTCCTATTATTTCTATTTCTATTTCTACTTCTATTATTTCTATTTCTATTCGTATACAGGTAGATTTCTGAAACGTTAGATATATTCAACTCTGAACAGAAAACAAAATCTCACCAGGGGAAAAAAATAGGCTAAAAATGATACACACCAAGTATTAGATTTATGCACGGAATAGACAAGAACATAATTTGTCTATAGTGATTTGTTAAATCGTTCTATAAATCTGCATTTCTTTTTCCATTTCTTGAGAAACTTCCTAACAATGAGAACAAGCCATCAGCGGCTTCAGAAGCTGTGGGAGCTCCACCCCTGGAGTCCTTTAAGAAGAGACTGGACAGCCACTTGTCTGAAATGGTAGAGGATTTCCTGCCTGAGCAGGGGGTTGGACTAGATGACCTCCAAGTTCCCTTCCAATTCTTGTTATTCTGTAAGGGGCAGGGGTCTTCGAACTTGGGCTCCCAGAGTTGAAGTCCACAAGTCATCAAAGGGCCAAGTTTGAAGACCCCTGTGTAAGGGTCCCCTCCTTGAGCAGGGGGTTGGACTAGATGACCTCCAAGGTCCCTTCCAACTCTATTATTCTATTATTATTCTAAATGCATACAGATATTAGTCACTGTCCATGTCGAAGACATAGCGGAAGAAGGAAGCTTGAGAGTTCACAAGGTTAATATACTGTATGGAACGAAGCTCTGATTTCCCAGTATCCATCCTGGATCACGCCTTGCAAAGAAGGAATGCATATCACCATCAAACCAAAATGCTTCACATTAGCAGGAAGCTACAAAGCTTGGAAAAAATCCATAAATTAGAGGGAATTGCGTACCAAAATATTATACATTAGTTCGTTAGCTTGGTGCCACCAAGTCCCGCCGGATTTTTGGGGACTGCACGGTTAAATGCCTGCCCTCTGGATTGTCTCCAGGATTAATCTGCAATTCTTCCAAAGACATTGGAGGAATCTCTTTTGATCCCGTCGGCCCACCTGATTTATTATCCAAATCCTCCCCTACTTTGTACGATGTAAAAAAGATGTTGAGACTCTGGAAAGAGTACAGAGAAGAGCAACAAAGATGATCAGGGGACTGGAGGATAAAACATATCAGGAACGGTTGCGGGAATTGTGTATGTCTAGTTTAATAAAGAGAAGGACGAGGGGGGACAGGATAGCAGTGTTCCAATATCTCAGGGGCTGCCCCAAAGAAGAGGGAGTCAAGCTATTCTCCAAAGCACCTAAAGGCAGGACAAGAAGCAATGGATCATGGAAACTCATCAAGGAGAGAACCAATCTAGAAATAATGAGAAACTTCCTGACAGAACAATTAAACAGTGGAACAACCTGCCTCCAAAATCTGTGAATGCTCCAACACTGGAAGTTTTTAAGAAGAGACTGGACAGCCATTTGTCTGAAATGGTATAGGGTTTCCTGCCTGAGCAGGGGGTTGGAATAGATGACCTCCAAGGTCCCTTCCAACTTTATTATTATTATTATTATTATTATTATTATTATTATTATTATTATTATTATTGTTGTTGTTGTTGTTGTTGTTGTTGTTGTTGTTGTTGTTTTCTCAGTTGTGTACCCCAGCCTAATTACAGGCAGCGCTCGACGTAACAACCACAACTCAGCCCCAAATTTTTGTCGCTAAGCAGGACAGTTGTGAAGTCAGCTGTGCTCCATTTTACAGTTATTTTTTGCTGCTGTTGTGAAGGGAACCAGGCAGTCGTTAAACGAATCCGGCTTCCTCCATTGATTTGGTTGGTCGGAAGCCAATTGGAAAAATCGCAAAAGGGGATCCCGTTCTCCCCCCCCCCCCACCCCAGATGCTGCAACTGTCATAAGTACAGGCCAGTCGATCACGTGAGCACGAGGAGGCTGGATCGGTCGTAGCTGTGAAAGCCGTCGTTTCATTAACGTCGTAACTCTGAACGGTCGCTAAACGAACAGTTGTAAGTCAAAGAGTATACGGAGTCCTCGCTGCTCCCTGAGCTTGGCAGACATTTTATGACCTGACTAGGGAACGTCATCAGCGCAAGGGTGAAAAAAATATATTATCAAAATGGCGTCCACGCCTGTCCATACAATTTAGCCCCACCCCCTTTTTATCGCTTCTGAGGAAGAGGCAGGGCTTACGTGAAGGGTGACGGTCGCCATCTTGACTTTTTTGACCTCTCCTCCCATAGGACAACCCTCCAAGCGAGCGACCCACCAAGACTAGGCTGAGATCGACTTTCCTTCAAAACTTGGAAAAAGACCCCGGGGTGAGTCATAATCCAAGAACCGCCCTGAACTCCCGTTGGAATTTCGGTTATTTATTTTATTTATTTTAATTCCATTTATATCCCGTCCTTCTCTGAAGACTCAGGGCGGCTTACAAGCTTAGCAGTAGCCTTCATTCTATGTATATGCCTGCTTATTAGGGCTTTCACACACACCCCAAGCGGCATTATTACAAAGTCAGCTTAATTGCCCCCAACAATCTGGGTCCTCGTTTTACCTACCTCGGAAGGATGGAAGGCTGATTCAACCTTGAGCCTGGTGGGACTCGAACCTGCACTAATTGCAGGCAGCTGGTGTTACTTAAGGAGGCATTAGCCCACTGCTCCACCAAGGCTCTGACTGGTGTGAAACCAGAGCTGGGTTTCCTGCCCCTTGCATAATTCCTTCAAAAGGAATTGTCCTGGGTTTGAACCTCCTCAACGAAAGGCCGGGAGAAGTGCTTTGATCTCCGGAGGGGGCCTTCTTGACCAAAAGAAGGGTGTCGGGAGAAAGGAAGGAAGGGAAGAGAAAAAAGGAGAACTCCACAGGCTGAGACAAGAGAGGGCAATTGTTATCATTATTAATAGTTTATTATACTGGAATTTTTATTAGTTTTAAGTATATGGTATTATTACTATTTTTAGTATTAGTATGGTTCAATAATTTGGATATTGTATTGTTTAATAATTTGGATTTTAATTTGTGTTTTTATTATTATTATGTATACTTTTATTTTGCTTGTATTTATGTTAAAGGGGAGTTAAAGCGCATTATGAAGTTGGTTATTTATATAGTTGGTTAATGTTAGTTAGATTGTGATTATTATATTTGTAACCCTGTACTCAGCTCTGGGAAGTGGGGGAGGGAGAGGGGGGAGGTTGGGGGTGGGTTGGTTTGGGGGATTTTTTGTAACTTTTATAAAACTTTTCAATTTTAAAAAAAAGTTATAAAAGGGGAAAAAAAAGAGAGGGCACGGTTTGTAAACCTCGAATTATCCGGCGTGTTGGGGGCTTTCGTGCAAATTTTCCCGCAGACACCCCCTGCCTGGCCGTGTTCCTTTGAAGGGACACCGGGTTGCGCTGTCCTCAATGTGAGAATGACTCACCAAGAAGGAAGCGGCTGCTTTAATGAATGTCATCTGTTCCCTATGGGAGAAAGAGGTGGGTTGGCTTCCCTTTGCAACTCATCATCTATTTTATGAAGACTGGAAAGGGTCCAAAGAAGAGTAACAAAGAGGATAAAGGGTGAAAAGTTTTTTTGTTCTAAAAGATGCCTTCAGGAAAATGTTGAGAAAGAATCAAGTCCTCACGGAAACAAAGGTGGCGGTGGTGGTGGAAGTCACAAGAACGTTGTAGTGACCGGTCTTGGTCACCGTGATGTAAAAAAGATGTTGAGACTCTGGAAAGGGGGCAGAGAAGAGCAACAAAGACGATTAGGGGGCTGGAGCCTAAAGCACATAAAGAGCAGTTGCTGGAATTGGGTCTGTCTACTTTAATGAAAGGGACGCGGTGGCTCAGTGGGTTAGGACGCTGAGCTTGTCGATCAGAAGGTCGGCAGTTTGGCGGGTCGAAGCCCGAGTGCCGCGTAACAGAGTGAGCGCCTGTTACTCGTCCCAGCTTCTGCCCACCTAGCAGTTCGAAAGCACGTAAAAATGCAAGTAGAAAAATAGGGACCACTACGGTGGGAAGGTAACAGCGTTCCGTGCGCCTTTGGCGTCTAGTCATGCCGGCCACATGACCACGGAGACGTCCTCGGACAAGCGCTGGCTCTTGGGCTTTGAAACGGAGATGAGCACCGGCCCCTAGAGTCGGAAACGACTAGCACTCGTGTGCGGGGGAACCTTTACCTTTACTTACTTTAATGAAGAGAAGGACGAGGGGGGACATGATAGCAGTCTTCCAGTATTTGAGGGGTTGCCACAGAGAAGTGTGTGTGTGTGTGTGTCTGTCTACCTGTTCTCCAAAGCACCTGAAGGCAGGACAAGAAGCAACGGATGGAAACTTATCCAGGAGAGAAGCAACCTAGAACTAAGGAGAAACTTCCTGACGCTGAGAACAATCAACCCGTGGAACAGCCTGCCACCAGACGTTGTGGGTGCTCCATCACTGGAGGCTTTTAAGAAGAGACTGGACAGCCATTTGTTTGAATTGGTGCAGGGTTTCCTGCTTGAGCAGGGGGTTGGACTAGAAGACCTCCAAAGTCCCTTCCCACTCTCTTATTCTGAAGCCACCGTGCCAATGTTAAAAAAAAACAAAGTTACATCGCTGTGACATGCGGTGAGTTTGCTCGGAAAAGCAGATTTGGCTACAAGCTTGCCTGAATGTCAGTTACTTGCCCAATCATTCTGAACATGGAATTTTCCTTTGGTTATTCCTGTGGCTGACAAATTTAGGTCTTCCCTTGTGTTGTAACTCCAAGCGGTTTTTTAATAGTTTGCGCAAATTAAATCCCATCATTCATCAAGCAACTGGCATTCTTGACTTAGCTGCAGAAAGAAAAAAAGGAAACAATTTATGCTGATAGGAAACAACTCATTTAATTCCTGCCTTCCTTCCTTCTTCCCATCTCTCCTTCCTTCCTTTCTCCCTCCCTCCCTTTCCCTCTTTCCACCTCTCCTTCCTTCCTTCCTTCCTTTATTTCTCTGCTTTCCTTCCTTCCTTCTCCCTCCCTTCCCCTCTTCCCATCTCTCCTTCCTTCCTTCAGCTCTCTGCTTTCCTTCCTTCCTTCTTCCCTCCCTTCTTCCCATGCCTTCCTTCCTTCCTTCTCCCTCCCTTCCCCTCTTCCCATCTCTCCTTCCTTCCTTCATTTCTCTGCTTTCCTTCCTTCCTTCTCCTCCCTTCCCCTCTTCCCATCTCTCCTTCCTTCCTTCCTTCCTTCATTTCTCTGCTTTCTTTCCTTCCTTCTCCCTCCCTTCCCCTCTTCCCATCTCTCCTTCCTTCATCTCTCTGCTTTCTTTCCTTACTTCTTCCCTCCCTTCTTTCATCTCTCTCCCTTCCTTCCTTCCTTCCTTTTTTGCTTCCTTCTTCCCATCTCTCCTTCCTTCTTTACTCCCTCCCTCCCTCCCTTTCCCTCTTCCCATCTCTCTTCCTCCCTCCCTCCCTCCCTTCTTTCATCTCTCTCTCTCCATTCCTTCCTTCCTTCCTTCCTCTCTCTCTCCTGCCTGTCTGCATTTCCTTCCTTCCTTCCTTCCTGAGGCTCACTATTGATTGGCTCAAAGTCACCCAGCTGGTGTTCCTGCCTGAGGCGGGACTAGAACTCACCGTCTCCTGGCTCCCAGCCTGATGCCTTGACTGCGAGACCAAACAAGTTCTTGGTGCACTTGCAGGGCCCAGGCCTGTGAACCTTGGGCTAGCCAGGAGAAGATCCACAGCCCTAGTTTATTTATTATATTTTATTTTTTTATTTTTATTTTAATTCCATTTATATCCCGCCCTTCTCCGAAGACTCAGGGCGGCTTACAAGCTTAGCAGTAGCCTTCATTCTATGTATATGCCTGCTTATTAGGGCTTTCACACACACCCCAAGCGGCATTATTACAAAGTCAGCTTAATTGCCCCCAACAATCTGGGTCCTCATTTTACCTACCTCGGAAGGGTGGAAGGCTGAGTCAACCTTGAGCCTGGTGGGACTCGAACCTGCACTAATTGCAGGCAGCTGGTGTTACTTAAGGAGGCATTAGCCCACTGCTCCACCAAGGCTCTTTTTATATCACTTTATTCAGCCGCCTCTCTCCTAATTGCAACTCTGGATGCTGGAGGCAGGAATAAAATGGAGCCAGACCCCAAACAGCGATGAATTATGTCCCTGGGACCGTCCCAACTCCATTAATAGATAGCCCAACATCTCATCAAGGAGCAGATTTAACTTCCAAACGCCACGCTGTAGGGAACGTCCAGTTTTCCAAGATCTTATTAAATGCTCGGGGGTCACGGACAATCATGAATCGAGGTTGATGACATTTCCAAAGGCGGGAAGCGGGTCAGAGAAGAAGCATCCTGAATAACACCAAATGTCGCCGTTTAAGAGGCAGAACACCCGGAGTATCAAGCAAAGACAGGGCTCGACTTACAACAGCTGACGGATTGACTGTCGGAGGTTACCACGCCAGCTTCAAAAGGACTTACCGGTAGTTTTCACACTTAACGACCCTCGCAGCATCCCCTGTGGTCACGTGATCAAATTCAGATGCTTGGCAACCGGTTTGTGTTTTCGATGGTCGCAGTGTCCCTGGTGTGTGTGTGTGTGTGTGTGTGTGTGTGTGTGTGTGTCAGAGAGAGAGAGAGAGAGGTGATCCCCTTTTGCAACCTTCTGACGAGCAAAGTTGATGGGGGAAGTCGGGTTCGCTTGGCGACCATGAAACTCATTTAACGATGGCAGCAATTGACTCAACAGGTCGTAAAACGGGGCAAAACTCCCTTCGCAAAGGGCTCCTGAGCCCCAGAAATTTGGGATTCAGTTGCAGTCGTAAGTCGAGGACTGCCTGTATTTTATCGCGGCAGGCGAAGGTGGGAGAAATCTCTGCAAAGGATGGGTGAGAAAATGCCATTTTTAAAAATCTTGATAGAATAGAATAGAATAGAAATATAGAATAGAATGGAATAGAATAGAATAGAATAGAATAGAATAGAATAGAATAGAATAGAATAGAATAGAAATATAGAATAGAATAGAATAGAATAGAATAGAATAGAATAGAATAGAATAGAATAGAATAGAATAGAGAATGGAATAGAATAGAATAGAATAGAATAGAATAGAATAGAATAGAATAGAAATATAGAATAGAATAGAATAGAATAGAATAGAATAGAATAGAGAATGGAATAGAATAGAATAGAATAGAATAGAATAGAATAGAATAGAATAGAATAGAATAGAATAGAATTAACAGAGAATAGAATAGAATAAGAATAGAATAAACAGAGAATAGAATAGAATAGAATAGAATAGAATAGAATAGAATAAGAATAGAATAGAAATAGAATAGAATAAGAATAGAATAGAAATAGAATAGAATAAGAATAGAATAGAATAGAATAGAATAGAATAGAATAGAATAGAATAAGAATAGAATAGAAATAGAATAGAATAAGAATAGAATAGAGTAGAGTAGAATAGAAATACAATATAGAATAGAATAGAATAAACAGAGAATAGAATAGAATAGAATTAACAGAGAATAGAATAGAATAGAAATACAATATAGAATAGAATAGAATAAACAGAGAATAGAATAGAAATAGAATAGAATAAGAATAGAATTAACAGAGAATAGAATAGAATAGAATAGAATAGTTGCCTCTTTTTCAGGAGGCAACTGGACTGTCCTGTTTTTCTTTGAAGACATTTCGTTTCTCATCCAAGGATGCTCCTTTAGCTCTGACTGCAGAGAGTCACTTGGCAGCTGTGGCAAGGAAGGTTGCAAAATGGGGCAAAATGTCCTTAACAATTGTCTCACTTAGCAACTGAAATGTGTCAGTTGTGCGGGGAAATTTAGCGCTGCCTGTAAACAAAACTTTTCAGCCAAGATACGGGCCACTCCAGCCGCTGAAGACGAACTATAGAACGGGTGGTGAGAGAGGAGAGTTTTGGTCCAAAGCGGTTACAATTAAAATAATTAGAGGTTGACCCCCACCGTATTGGCAGATAACATTAATAGGGCTTGCAAAATTAAAATGGAGGTTGACCAGCCTATCGCGCAAAGTTCTAATAGATTAACAAGCCGCAACGTGGCCATTACAGCTAATAAATATTTAAGCGCAATGATGCAACGGTGACTTAAGAAACTTAAACAAAAAATCCAAATACAGAATCAACAACAACCACAATGAAGTAATACTAATAAACCCAGTAAAAAAAAGAAAATAAAAACGGAAGTCTTCATTCCTGCCCACGTCCATGCAGAGTAACAGAGTTGCAAGGGACCTTGGAGGTCATCTAGTCCAACCCCCTGCTCAGGCAGGAAACCCTATTCCATTTCAGACAAATGGCTGTCCAGTCTCTTCTTAAAAACTTAAAGTGTTGGAGCATTCACCGCTTCTGGAGGCAAGGAGTTCCACTGGTTAATTGTTCTCACTGTCAGGAAGTTTCTCCTTAGTTCTAGGTTGCTTCTCTCCTTGGTTAGTTTCCATCGATGGCAATTTATCCATATGTATTTTTTTTTAAAAAAATTAAAAAATCCCAAACTGGCCAACAGTTGTGGGATTTCCTAGTGTTTCCCCTTCATTTGTTACCCAATCCAATTTTGTTGACCTTCCACAATTGGGGTTTCTGCAATGGTATTCTACAGATGTGCAAGGATTCTTCCAAAAATTGATGGGGTTTTCTGAAAACGTGGGGGGAACACACACACCCCAAAACCTTCAAAAATTTACTGGAATGTGGCAATTTTCCACCACTCAAACTTTGCGTCTTGTTCCGGGATTTTACAGGATTTTTTTATTATTATTTGATTAAGTTTCCGCAGCGTGAAAAAAAAAATTGAACTCCCCCCCTTTCCAGGTCAGTTGAGGTCTGCTAGGGCTGTTCTGGCTGTTCCTCCACTGAATATCATTTGGAACAAATCTGAGTATTTCAGCGGACTTTATTATTATTTTCTCTCTCCCCACCCACCCCTTTTCTGCTGGGAAGCTATAAAAAAATTGAAGATGCTGGAAAGTCCCGAACAAACAAGACATCTTGATCAATGTGCGAGGTGTGAAGGTTCTTCTAATTTATGTCTCTTGGTTTCAGTAAACTCACCAACAGCAGAGGCCTTTCATTGCAACATACAGGATGTCTCTAAAGTAGAATCCCAGAATACGAGGCTTGGAGGTCATCTAGTCCAACCCCCTGCTCAGGCAGGAAACCCGGTACCATGTCAGACAAATGGCTGTCCAGTCTCGTCTTAAAAACTTCCAGTGTTGGAGCATTCACCGTTTCTGGTGGCAGGTGGTTCCACTGGTTAACTGCTGTCACTGTCAGGAAATTTCTCCTTAGTTCCAGGTTGCTTCTCTCCTTGATGAGTTTCCATCCGTTGCTTCTTCAGGTGCTTTGGAGAATAGCTTGATCCCCTCTTCTCTGTGGCTGCCTCTCTAAGATGTTGGAAGATGGCTATCATTTACCTCTAATTCTTCTTTTCTCTAGACTAGACATACGGAGTTCCTGCAACTTTTCTCCATATGATTTTAGCCTCCAGTCCCCTGATGCAAAGACTTTTTCTTTAGCACTGAACTTGAAATGCCTATTATGCTGGCATATAAAGTTCTACAAATTACACCCAATGTAATCCAGACCATTCATTTAATCTGGATTTGTGATCCTTTTAGATTTGGATCAACAATTCTTTCTTTCTTTCTTTCTTTCTTTCTTTCTTTCTTTCTTTCTTTCTTTCTTTCTTTCTTTCTCTCCTTTCCTTACATTTTCTTTCTTTCCTTCCTTCCTTCCTTTTCCTCCCTCCCTCCCTCCTTTCTTTCTTTCTTTCTTTCTTTCTTTCTTTCTTTCTTTCTTTCTTTCTTTCTTTCTTTCTTTCTTTCTTTCTTTCTTTCTTTCTTTCTTTCTCTCCTTCCCTCCCTTCTTTCTTTCTTTCCTTCCTTTCCTTACATTTTCTTTCTTTCCTTCCTTCCTTCCTTCCTTCCTTCCTTCCTTCCTTCCTTCCTTCCTTCCTTCCTTCCTTCCTTCCTTCCTTCCTTCCTTCCTTCCTCCATCCAATTTCTGTAGCTACCAACCTTTTTTTTTTTTTTGGAAAATTGACCTGATTTGGGTGATCAAACTAAATCACCAAATCAAATCTAATCAAATGGAATCTCAGGGTTCAATTTGTTCCATTTGGATTGTGACCCAACTTTTTGGGGGGAGGGGAAACACTTTCCGTGCCTGAAATTATCTGAAGCGGTCAAATACATTTGGAAGCCTTTGATTTAATTATAGATAATTCAAGAGGAGTTTGGGATCTGATCCAGGAATCCAGTCTGCTCCGAAATCCAGCTGAGGAGTTGAACTTTGAGATTAATTATTTGCATGCATCTAAACTTCTCCCTGCCAAGATGGAAAACAGCCTGATTCCCAAAATCCTTTGCTGGAGATGTCCAAAATAACTTATGTGAGATCTTTCCTGAAGCTATTCTTGGCCACAGAATTCACACATGAGGAATGTTATGTTGATCATCAAAAGAGCTTGATTGGACTGCAGTCCTAGGCTGCATCAACAGAGGGATAGAATTAAGATCATGTGAAGTGTTAATACCACTTTTCAAGGCCTTGGTAAGGCCACACCTGGAATACTGCATCCAGTTTTGGTCTCCACGATGTAAAAAAGATGTTGAGGCTCTAGGAAGAGTGCAGAGAAGAGCAACAAAGATGATTAGGAGACTGGAGGCTAAAACATACAAGGAACGGTTGCTGGAATTGGGGGTGTCTAGTTTAATGAAGAGAAGGACAAGGGCGAACATGATAGCAGTCTTCCAATATTTGAGGGAGTCAAGATATTCTCCAAAGCCCCTGAAGGCAGGACAAGAAGCAACAGATGGAAACTCATCAAGAAGAGAAGCAACCTGGAACTAAGGCGAAATTTCCTGACAGTTAGAACAACTAACCAGTGGAACCACCTGCCTCCAGAAGCTGTGAATGCTCCAACACTGGAAGTTTTTAAGAAGAGACTGGACAGCCAGTTGCCTGAAATGGTTTGCTTGAGCAAGAGTTTGGACTAGAACACTTCCAAGGTCCCTGTTATTCTGTTATTCTGCTTTTTTGAGTTCTTCTCTTGACTTCTGACTCATCCATTCTTCTGGAAACATACCTAGTTTTTCCAAGGTTTTGTAGGTAACGCAGTAATGTATGAACAATGAACCACATATGACACACCATTTGGTTTCCTGAACCAGCCTGCTGCTCGTCTATGCATAATCCCAAAAGGCCATGAACCCTGCTGTTGACTTCTAAGGTCACTAAGGCTACAAGAATTGCAGGATGAAGCAATGAAGGCTGAGCATCAGTAACTGTGAATACCCAGCCGAGCTATGTCACCCGCACATAAGCCACAATTCTTGCTTTCTGCAGTTGTTCGCCGTGGAAGTCCTTCAGATTAAGATGCGAAGACTCTAGAAAGTGTCCATGGAGATCCTCAGTCACCCAGATCAGGGTTGTCCCAAACGTGCTTTTTTTTTTTCAGGAGGCACCTGGACTTTCTTGTTTTTCTTTGAAGATGTTTCACTTCTCACCCAAGAAGCTTCCTCAGGTTCTGTCTGAATGGTGGGGAATGGAAGGATTTATACTCCTTGCAGACAGCTGGTCATTTGCCTTCTTGTAGAGTCTCGTTGAGGCCACCTGGAGGTTTATCTGTGTCCTCAGGGTCACCTGAGTGGTGCAAATGGGTGTGGAGCCTTCTTGGCTGTAGGATGTTTTTCTGGCCTGGGCCCCTTCACGGTTGAAGACGGGCGCAGGATGATGGGGATGAGTCTGTGTTGTCTGCATCTCCAACTGAAATGCAAAGGGTTCCTGGAATCCGCAATGTTTTCGGGAAATCCGTTCATGCTCCTGCACCCTTCAAAAGTGCATGGCTAAATGTTGATGGAGATTCTCAGTCATTCCAAAGCTATGCACTGTAACAACAACAACAACAACAATAAAGTTGGAAGGAACCTTGGAGGCCATCTAGTCCAACCCCCTGCTCAGGCAGGAAACCCTACACCATTTCAAACAACTGGCTGTCCAGTCTCTTCTTAAAAATTTGCAGTGTTGGAACATTCACAGCTTCTGGAGGCAGGTAGTTCCACTGGTTAATTGTTCTCACTGTCGGGAAGTTTCTCCTTAGTTCTAGGTTGCTTCTCTCCTTGATGAGTTTCCATCCATTGCTTCTTCTCCTGTCTTCAGGTGCTTTGGAAAATAGCTTGACTCCCTCTTCTTTGGGGCAGCCCCTGAGATACGAGAAGACTGCTATCATGTCCCCCCTCATCGTTCTTTTCATTAAACTGGACATGCCCAATTCCAGCAACCATTCTTTGTATGTTTTAGCCTCTAGTCCCCTGATCATCTTTGTTGCTCTTCTCTGCACTCTTTCCAGAGTCTCAATAATTTTTTTACATCGTGGTGACCAAAACTTGATGCAGGATTCCAAGTGTGGCCTTATCAAGGCATTGCAAAGTGGTATTAACACGTCACGTGATCTTGATTTTATCCCTCTGTTAGTGCAGCCTATCACTGTATTGGCTCTTTTGGCAGCTGCAGCAGACGGCTGGCTCCTATTTAAGTGATTGTCCACTAGGACTCCAAGATCCTGAGGACACAGATAAACCTCTAGGTGGCCTCAACGACACTCTAAAAGGAGGCAAATGACCACCTCTCTGCAAAGCGTATAAATCCTTCCCTTCCCCACCATTCAGTAAGAACCTGAGGAAGCTTCTTGAATGAGAAGCAAAATGTCTTCAAAGAAAAACAAGAAAATCCAGGTGCCTCCTGAAAAAAAAGCACCTTCAGGACAACCCTGATCTGGGTGACTGAGGATCTCCATGGACACTTTCTAGAGTCTTCGCATCTTAATCTGAAGGACTTCCAAGGGGAACAATTGCAAAAACCAAGATATTGAGACTCTGGAAAGAGTGCAGAGAAGAGCAACAAAGATGATCAGGAGACTGGAGGCTAAAACATATGAAGAACGGTTGCTGGAATTGGATCTGTCTAGTCTCATGAAAAGAAGGATGAGGGGGGACATGATAGCAGTCTTCTAGTATCTCGGGCTGCCCCAAAGAAGAGGGAGTCAAGCTATCCTCCAAAGCGCCTGAAGGCAGGACAAGAAGCAACGGATGGAAACTAACCAAGGAGAGAAACAACCTGGAACTAAGGAGAAACTTCCTGACAATGAGGACAATTAATCAGTGGAACAACCTGCCTCCAGAAGCTGTGAATGCTCCAACACTGGATGTTTTCAAGAAGAGACTGGACAGCCATTTGTCTGAAAATGGAATAGGATTTCCTGCCTGAGCAGGGGGTTGGACTAGATGGCCTCCAAGGTCCCTTCCAATATTGTTGTTGTTGTTACAGTGCATAGTTTTGGAATGACTGAGAATCTCCATCAACATTTAGCCATGCACTTTGGGATGAACGCCTTTTGAAGGGTGCAGGAGCATGAACGGATTTCCCGAAAACATTGCAGATTCCAGGAACCCTTTGCATTTCAGTTGGAGATGCAGACAACACAGACTCATCCCCATCATCCTGCACCCGTCTTGAACCGTGAAGGAGCCCAGGCCAGAAAAACATCCTGCAGCCAAGAAGGCTCCACCCCCATTTGCACCACTCAGGTGACCCTGAGGACACAGGTAATAAACCTCCAAGTGGCCTCAAGGACTCTCTAAAAGAAGGCAAAGGACCAGCTGTCTGCA
Organism: Vipera latastei; assembly: GCA_024294585.1. Lineage (NCBI taxonomy): Eukaryota > Metazoa > Chordata > Lepidosauria > Squamata > Viperidae > Vipera > Vipera latastei. The sequence continues at coordinate 3,631,098 of CM044356.1, forward strand.
AGGAGTATAAATCCTTCCCTTCCCCACCATTCAGTCAGAACCTGAGGAAGCTTCTTGAATGAGAAGCAAAATGTCTTCAAAGAAAAACAAGAAAGTCCACTGGTTGGTGTGGAAGGGAAGGATTTATACTCCTTACGGACAGCTGGTCATTTGCCTTCTTTTAGAGAGTCGTTGAGGCCACCTGGAGGTTTATCTGTGCCGTCCTTCTACAACAGTCCTTCCAGCAGTTCTAAGAAGGCTCCACACCCATTTACACCACTCAGGTGACCCTGAGGATGCAGGTAATAAACCTCCAAGTGGCCTCAACAACTTCTAAAAGAATGCAAATGACCAGCCGTCTGCAAGGAGTATAAATCCTTCCCTTCCCCACCATCCAGTCGGAGCTGAAGAAGCTTCTGGGATGAGAAGCGAAAGGCCTTCAAAGGAAGACAAGGAAGTCCAGTTGCCTCCTGAGAAAGCACGACCTGGAGGATGCAGAATCTCCATCGACATTTAACCGAAACAAAAGCTTTGCTGACCTTTGACAAGGCTCATCTAACACTGCTACCTTTTAAATTCCCCTTCATTTGGAAAGCCTCTTAATGGTCCCCATGTGCTTTTCATTCCAAAGACGGCAAGACAGCAGCCACACATCTGGATCCAAGCCAAATTCTCCCCTGCTTCCTTTGGCTTACGATCCCAGATGTTGCAATTCCCCCACCCTTCCCCCTTCAAGTCATTAATGCCCCCGAGAATCTGAGTGACGAGGAGGGAGCTCAAGAGAGCCTAAGGATTTTATCCTTCTCGAAAAAATAATCAGATTATTCTTAGATGTAGCTGATGAGTCACGGTGAGCTGCGGCTCTGGCTGAAGATTTAAGACAGGGAAGTGAAACAGCAAAAGCGTGCCATTTTTTCCCTGCCTGCCCAACGTTTCCAAAGGCTACAAGCAGTGGTGGGATTCAGCCGGTTCGCACCACTTCAGCAGAACCCGTAGCTAATTTTTTGTTGCCCAGGCCCAGAATGGACTTCCAGAAGTGGCATCCAGACAGAGAACCGGTTGTTCACCTATTTGAATCCCACAGTTGATCATAGCTATCTATCTATCTATTATCTATCTCTCTATCTCTCTATCATCTCTCTATCAATCATCTATCTATCAATCATCTATCTATCTATCTATCTATCTATCTGTCTGTCTGTCTGTCTGTCCGTCCGTCCGTCCGTCCGTCCGTCCGTCCGTCCGTCCATCCATCCATCCATCCATCCATCCATCCATCCATCTATCTATCTATCTATCTATCTATCTATCTATCTATCTATCTATCTATCTATCTATCCTGTCTATCATATCTATCATGTCTATCCATCCATCCAGTGGTGGGATTCAGCCGGTTCGCACCACTTCGCCAGAACCCGTAGCTAATTTTTTGTTGCCCAGGCCCAGAATGGACTTCCGGAAGCGGCATCCAGACAGAGAACCGGTTGTTCACCTATTTGAATCCCACAGTTGATCATAGCTATCTATCTATCTATTATCTATCTCTCTATCTCTCTATCATCTCTCTATCAATCATCTATCTATCAATCATCTATCTATCTATCTATCTGTCTGTCTGTCTGTCTGTCTGTCTGTCCGTCCGTCCGTCCGTCCGTCCGTCCGTCCGTCCGTCCGTCCGTCCATCCATCCATCCATCCATCCATCCATCCATCCATCTATCTATCTATCTATCTATCTATCTATCTATCTATCTATCTATCTATCTATCCTGTCTATCATATCTATCATGTCTATCCATCCATCCAGTGGTGGGATTCAGCCGGTTCGCACCACTTCGCCAGAACCCGTAGCTAATTTTTTGTTGCCCAGGCCCAGAATGGACTTCCGGAAGCGGCATCCAGACAGAGAACCGGTTGTTCACCTATTTGAATCCCACAGTTGATCATAGCTATCTATCTATTATCTATCTCTCTATCTCTCTATCATCTATCTATCTATCTATCTATCTATCTATCTATCTATCTATCTATCTATCTATCCTGTCTATCATGTCTATCATGTCTATCATAGCTAATTTTTGGTTGCCCAGGCCCAGAATGGACTTCCGAAAGTGGCATCCACATAGAGAACCGGCTGTTCACCTATTTGAATCCCACCACTGGCTACAAGCAACGAAAACCCTCTGAATCTTTAATATTGCTAACATTGAGAATTGGGAGTTGTGTTGACTGACTTTGTACTGAACGTGTCTGACGAAATATTTGGAGGCTAATTCTCAAAGACAAACGCGTAAGCCAATGTTTTATCAACCTCGCGATTTCAAGCCGTCCTGACTTCAACTTCCAGAATTCTCCAGCCAGCTTTGCTCACTGGGGAATTCTGGGATAGTATAGCAGAACGGCCGAGTTGGAAGGGATCCTGGAGGTCTTCTAGTCCAACCCTCTGCTCAAGCAGGGAACTCTATACCATGAAATGGTAATAGGGTTTCTCGCCTGAGCAGGGGGTTGCACTGGAAGATCTCCAGGATTCCTTCCAACTCTGTTATTCTGTTCTGTTCTGTTCTGTTCTATTCTATTCTATTCTATTCTATTCTATTCTATTCTATTCTATTCTATTCTATTCTATTCTATTCTATTCTACTCTACTCTACTCTACTCTACTCTACTCTACTCTACTCTACTATTATTCTATTCTATTCTATTCTATTCTATTCTATTCTATTCTATTCTATTCTATTCTATTCTATTCTATTCTATTCTATTCTATTCTATTCTATTCCATTCCATTCCATTCCATTCCATTCCATTCCATTCCATCCCATATATTCTATTCTATTCTATTCTATTCTATTCTATTCTATTCTATTCTATTCTATTCTATTCTATTCTATTCTATTCTATTCTATTC
>CM044356.1:3634183-3636683 GCA_024294585.1 Vipera latastei
TAGTAACCTGGTTGTTAAATGAATCTGCGCTCCCCCACTTCGCTTGTCAGAACGTCTGAAAAGGGGATCACATGATCCCGGAAAAACTAAAAACCATCATAAATATGAGTCAGTTGCCAAGACTCTGGATTTTTGTTCAGGTGACCCTGGGGAATGCTGCGACGGTCATTAAGTGTGAAAAAAATTTCAGTGCTGTTGTAACTTTGCACGGTCGCTAAACGAACTATTGTAAGTCGAGAACTACCCATACTCTTTCCTTACTGCGAAGTCATCTGGATCGGGGGGAAAAAAACCCCAAACCCGTGGTGCTTCATACCTTGTGCAGCCTTGTGCAGTGAGCCCGTGCAAAGTTTCTCGGCTGCATTCAGTTGTGTGTGTGCGTGGGCGACAAAACACCAACCCAATTTTAAAAAGAACTGACCGCATTCCCCTCTCCTGAATGTACTGGGGGTCAGACCCCGCTTTGCGTGCTGAAGACTGCCGGGTGTCTAAATTGCACAAACTCACTGGAATGCAAAAAAGAAAAAAAAAAGCAAAAAAAGAAAAAAAGAAAGGAAAAAAGGAAAAAAAAAAGAAAAAAAAGAAAAAGAGAAAAGAAAAAGAAAAGCATAATGAACACGAGCCAACGAGTTTAAAATCCTGACAAAAATGCACCGTTGGGGGGGGAAGTGCCCAGGAAAATGTTACATTTGCAAGTTGCGTAGCTGTGCATATATTCGGTAGTGGGAATGTGGGGTGCATTTTTATTTCAAATTTGCATTGACGTTAAGATGTTATCCCCGCCTCTGGTTGAAAACCCTTTAGTTTTGAAAAGGAAAGGGGGGGGGGGGGGGGAAATCAATTTGCCCAGATGCATGAGGGACAAACAACGGGGGTGGATGCAGAGGGGGTGGGGGGAAGGTTTCCGCAGGAATTGAATATTATGGCTATGTCTCCAGTCTTTACACTTGTATTATGCAAAGAAACAGCCTGTGCAGATTTCCTATTCCCCCCCCCCCCGAGAAATAATCCAGTTTAATTTGCAGCATTTGGCTTAAAGAGATGATTGATGATAATTCATAACTTAAAATTTCTTTTTCTTAATAGTCCCTGTTCTCAAATAACTAGTTTGGTCTAATCATGGTTAAAGCACTGGGCTAGAAAACAAGATGCACAGGTATAATATAGGGGGGTACTTTGCTCAATAGTAGCAACTGTGAGAGGGATCTCGGAGTCCTAGTGGACGATCACTTAAATAGGAGCCAGCCATGTGCTGCAGCTGCCAAAAGAGCCAACACAGTGCTAGGTTGCATTAACAGAGGGATAGAATCAAGATCAAGTGAAGTGTCAAAGTACCACTTTACAAGGCCTTGGTAAGGCCACACTTGGAATCCTGCATCCAGTTTTGGTCCACCACGATGTAAAAAAGGCGTTGAGACTCTGGAAAGAGGGCAGAGAACAGCAACAAAGAAGATCAGGGGATGACTGGAGGCTAGAACATATAAGGAACCGGTTGCAGGAATTGGGGATGTCTAGTTTAAGGAAGAGAAGGACGAGGGGGGATAGGATAGCAGTCTTCCACTATCTCAGGGGCTGCCCCAAAGAAGAGGGAGTCAAGCTCTTCTCCAATGCACCTGGAGAGGCAGGACGAGAAGCAACAGATGGAAACTAATCAAGGAGAGAAGCAACCTAGAACTACGGAGAAACTTCCTGACAGTGAGAACAATTAACCAGTGGAACAACCTGCCTCCAGAAGCTGTGAATGCTCCAACACTGGAAGTTTTTAAGAAGAGACTGGACAGCCATTTGCCTGAAATGGTGTAGGGTTTCCTGCCTGAGCAGGGGGTTGGACTAGATGACCTCTAAGGTCACTTCCAACTTTATTATTATTATTATTATTGTTTGTTGTTATTGTTGTTGTTATTCCTTGTCTGGCCCTCAGGTGCTTTGGCCAATAGGTGGACCCCCCTCCTGTTTATGACAGCCCCTCCAATATTGGAAGACTGCTATCAGTAATCCTCAATTTACAACGATTCTTTTAAACGACCATTCAGTGGCACTGGAACAAGTGACTTACAACGGTCCTCACAGTCGTGACCGTCGCAGGATCCGCATCAGGGCACAGTCATGTATTCAGGCTGGTGGCAGAGTCCTGGGGTCAAGGGGTCATCTTTTTGTGACCTGGTTTCCATTGAGCAGTGACCCTGGGACTGCATTTGCTCAATGACCCTGGGACTCCCTCAACTGCTGTGCTTTGCTTTGCAACTGTGGCAATAAAGGTTGTTAAACTGATCCTGATTCATTCAACAAGTGGGCTTGCTTAGCAACGGAAATTCCAATCTCTATTGTGGTCATATGTTGAGGGCTGCTGTAGTGCTAAAATCTTTCTGGGAACTGGTATCCTGTTTACCAATCCCGAGATCTCCATTCTTGACCTCTAACCTTGTAAGCCTTGATTTATATTTATATCTATGTCTCTATCTATCTCTTTCTCTATCTATGTCTCTATGTCTCTATCTAT